>VCAZ01000014.1:3532240-3647240 GCA_005784505.1 Bagarius yarrelli | reverse complement strand
CGCTTTCTTCAATAGGTGGAGTAGTAGCTCAGTGGTTAAGATCTTGGACTGCTAATTGGAAGATCAGGGTTCAATTTCCAGCACCACCGCTGGGCACCCGAGCAAAGCCCTTAACCCCTCATTGCTTAGCTGTATGAAAGAGATAAATGTAAGTCGCTCTGGATAAAAACTGTAGAATGTGATGGAATTAAATATAAAAAAAACTGTAAAAACTTGGCAAATTCTGTAAAACAAAAATAAGAGAAGGAATCAGACTTTCAAATAAGAGTAAGACTGGACAGAAATCTGTTAAACAGCCAAACACAATAAACTTAAAATCCTGGCAGAAGAATTTATTAATATTCTTGTAACTCCTAAATGAACAGCAGTACGTACAGGTGAACAGAGTGTAACCCTCTGTTGGTGGCAAAGCGGAACCTTAATGGCTAATCATTTTCATATTTTCTGGCCATGTTCAAAAATACAGCCTTACTGGCAGCTAAAATTAGAAAAATCTTAGGGTTGTGGACCTGTCCATGATGTCCACCTCCTGCCTTTCGTCCTTTCAGAGACAGCTGGGATAGACTCCAGCAGATCCCTGTGACCCCGAATTAGGGAATAAGCGGGTATAGAAGATAAATGAATTAATGAATTAGGGGTTGTCGTTGGATTTTTCATTCATTAAACCGTACATAGTAAAAAAATATTTAAAACAGTGACAAATACTTCAAAACACCACCGGTTTTGTGCTGAACCTTAAGCAGGAGACCAGTGGTTGGGAATTTTAAACAAAATATGCGGTATGGGAAAACGTACATTTAGAAAAGACTTAAATTGAAGTCTTATTTAAAAAAAAAAGTGTTTTGGGATGAATGGATTGTTTACTTATAACATTGACTGTGATACTGTACTCCATGAAATTATAATAATAATACTAATAATAAATCGATGTTTATTCATTATTATTATCATTATGTATTATTGTGGATTTATAATGAAATAAAATGAATCCAGGTGACTGGTAACATTATCAGTTTTAGCCGAAACGAACACAACAGGAGGGTTAATAACATTTTGGGAGCGTAGAAATAGATACGTCAAATATCTAACTAGAAAGAGTGAAAGGATAACAAATTTATTAAGGCTGATTTGTCTGCAATAGCTAGTTAGATTAGGAAACGTATACATAGAATAAGCTTATGTACTTGTACTGTGATCCCAATCTTTAATGGAGATTTATTTTACAAATAAAAAAAAAATTATAAATAATAAAAAATGGTTTACATACATAGATCAAGTCATCTAAAGAAACTTGCTTAGGTTTTTTATGTTTTTTTTTTGTTCTGTGGCTAACTTTAAAATTATAAAATAATAGACATAACTTAAATATTTGTACCCGCTGTGCTTCGTTATTCTGATGCCACCGGGGCGGCTTTCGCGCTGGAGGCTTTGGGCCCGTTATCACAGCTTGCAGCTACATTTTGTTTTATTTTTCTAACTCCGAGGAAGTCATCCTAGACTTATAACGATTTGCTAAAAGGCACATTTTTTTCTTTTAGCAGATACTATAATTTAATTTGTGAAATTAGAGAAAAATACTCAAACATTTTTCTGAATAAAGAGCCCCCAATCTATCCTATTATCTTTTAGCATTTTTTATTTAGATTGGAAATAATAGCCTTGTTTATAGTTTGGTAACCGTTCTGATTTCTTGCCCATAGTCTCAACACTGGAGCAAAAATGTCTCTGTAGTGCACAAGATTGTAATGGATGTGTTTTTTTTTTTCCCTCTATATTTTAATGAATCTGTTTATACAATCTGAGATGTGTGTGTGTGTGTGTGGGGGGGGGGGGTCCCATTACCGCTGCAGTGTTTCTGCACTGCAACATAAAGAAGATAAAGAGTTAAAATAATCACATTTATCATTTTTAAATGACGGCCTTCTTTCTATCCGAGCTTTTCTTTAGCAAAAACATCATTACCAAAGCAATTCTCGAATCGGAATGCCTGCTTCTGAAGAAATGTGTGTCGCTAACAGTTTAAATCATCTTAAACACAACAGTGCTGTTGGGTAAAACTACTATAGCAGTTAGAGTGGTGATATTGATGAGCTCGGGGATTATGCTCCATTTTAGGCGAATTGCTCAGCTTTGTTCTCTCCAGACACACAAAGAAACTTCACTAATATAAAAATATAGTTTCCCCGACACCTTATAACCGCACCTATAGAAGCATGTCGTCGTCAAACTGCTGCAAACCGGATATCTTTGAATATTTTATCTTTACAGTATTTTTTCTATCTATCTATCTATCTATCTATCTATCTATCTATCTATCTGTCTGTCTGTCTTTTTTTGTCTGTCTGTCTTTTTGTCTGTCTATCTATCTATCTATCTATCTATCTATCTATCTATCCATCCATCCATCCATCCATCCATTAATCTATCCATTGTCCATCGTCATCCATTGTCCAGGGTAGCCAAAAATTTAACTTAAGTACAATTACTTATAAGAATAATTTCTCAAGTAACAGTAAAAGTATTAATGTTTAACCTTACTCGAGAAAGAGTAATAAATAGTAGAATGATGAAACTACTCAAGTAGTGACTTACCAGTTACTTTGTATCCGTTTACGTTATTGAAAAATCCTGAGGCCAGAAAAATTTCTAACAATCAACTAGATGCATGCAAAAGGACAAAAGAAGTCAATGTGTGAGATTCTATAGTAACATACGGTAATGATAAAGTGACTGTAGTTGCAGAATTACCCATAACTAGCCATTGTTTTTTTACTTTTTCTCAGGTAGTCAACATAAATGGTGCACCCATTATGTCATTGTTCATTTAAAAAAAATCGGTTAACTGTGATGCGGTGAGTGGTCTCATATTTACAAATATGCTCTCTTATTCTCCTTCTTTGGCCATTTTTTCCCCAAACTGATCACTCAGATGGCTGCAGCCTATTGTGTGTCACTTGATTTATACATAAAATGATGGAAACTAATTATTAAAATTTCATTTTCATAATTAACATTTAATAAAACCCGGAGAAACGCCATCAAATGTAGCAAAGTGATTTTCTGCAATCAGAATTTAGCTTGAGTGAGTGTAAACGTAACGCCCCCCCCCCAAAAAAAAAATACTCAATAAGTGTATCGAAGTAAATATAACATGTTCCTACCCAACTTTTTTACATTGCTTTTACATTTACTACCACTGCAGCATATCACCTAGTGCCTAAAAATGTCCGTCTAAATGTCACTCCTTTTACAGTAAGACTTCATTGCTAGTAACATTACTGACACAACTAATGACAGCTTTATTCCCATTTCAGTCTCAATCCAAACGGCGATAATGACATTCATCAGAACACAATCAAAGTAGGTTCTGTCATTATCACAGTGCCGCAGTGTTTAATCCAAAGCTTAGGTAAAGGTTAACAGCGGCTGCTGTGACGTTTGAGAAATGTCATGGATTTGTCTCAGTGTATGAACGTCTGATTATTGTCGTTGCACAGATTCACAGTTAATACCCTTCAGTCAAAACTGCCAACTCAACTACATCCCAAACACATAGAAAGGCCTTATACAGATGGGATTGTGTTGACATGGAGTTCTGAGATATTATTTCATTTTGTCTGAAAAACAAATGAAGCAGCTTTTTTTTTTTTTTGATGATCAAGTTAAAATTTGCACATAAGATTGCACTTATTGGATATAACATATTAGATTTATTAGATTAGATAAGCACTTATTAGGTAATAAGCAGTCGCTGCCAAAAAATCCTTTGGGATTATTAAAGACTTCTTTTAACTCAGCTAAAATCAACTCAATGGACTTTAGTCATATACACACACTCAGGTGGAAAAATACTGATGTTTTTTCCATCTTCTTTCACATTTCTGGACAGATCATGAATTAGATTAGATCTAGACTCGTGGGTAATATAAACTGTTAAATGTTCTTACTTTTAGTTCTTACTTTAACTCTAAAAATTAAAACTTCTCTGCAGGATTTCTACCCAGGACTCTTGTTAAATATTTGTACTATTGTTTACTATTGAAATACTATTATTTCTATGATGGATCTGTCCAATACGAATAGGGATAGACTACAAATTTGCTTAGAATGTTTTAATGTGGGACGAAAGGACACTTGGCCTTAGAACATAAGACACCGTGTGTACTTTCACTTATGATATAGAAGCAATAATTTAAGATCTAAACATAAAACTGATAATCACATTGGCAGTGTTAAATCCTATTTATTTGTATAGTTAAATGTTTTAAATGTAACTTTTTTTATACACTATATGGACATCCGTCTATCAGTTTAACTTTTACTCCTATAATAACCTTTACTCTTACTTTTCTGTAAATATATGATAGTGTTAGTGAGTTCAGGCAGTAACAGGCTTGAGAAGGTCTTTGGTTCAGTCAGCGTTTCAGTTTCTTTCAGATAGAAATACAGGACAGTGGTGAGCAGATGTCTGGTTTAGAAATAGGACGGTTTAGAGACAGTGGTGAGACTTGATGTATGGTTTAGAGACAGTGGTGAGACCGTGGTGAGCATTATGATGTATGAGTGGTGAGACCAGCTTATGATGTAGCTGGTTTAGAGACAGTGGTGAGACAGTGGTCTGGTTTAGAGACAGTGGTGAGACCAGCTATGATGTATGGTTTAGAGACGTGGTGAGACGTGGTGAGACCAGTTGACCAGCTATGATGTATGGTTTAGAGACAGTGGTGAGACCAGCTATGAATGTATGTATGGTTTAGATGATGGTTTAGAGACAGTGGTTTAGAGTATGAGACCAGCAGTTGGTGAGACCAGCTTATGTATGAGTGGTGAGACCAGCTATGATGTATGGTTTAGAGACAGTGGTGAGACCAGCTATGATGTATGGTTTAGAGACAGTGGTGAGACCAGCTATGATGTATGGTTTAGTGGTGAGACATGGTTTGAGTGAGACGCAGTGGTGAGACCAGCTATGATGTATGGTTTAGAGACAGTGGTGAGACCAGCTATGATGATGTGGTTTAGAGACAGTGGTGAGACAGTGGTTTGAGACAGTGGTGAGAGCAAATGTTTAGTGGATGATGTATGGTATTTAGTTTAGAGCCCAGTGGTGAGACCAGTTTAGAGACAGTGGTGAGACCAGCTATGATGTAGAGACGTGGTGGTTATGGTTTAGAGATAGAGATAGATCTGGATCTATAATGACCCATAATACATTTATTTTGATCTTTTCTTAATAAAACAAATGTACAAAAAAACAACAGTAAATAGAACATTTGCCTGGAGCAGCAAAAGATTTATCTAATTGAGCAGTAACAGCCATATTGTATACGATATCAGTAACTTAAATTAAGTATTTACTACACATAAGTAAAAAAAGTACATTTTTATAGTATGGCTACAGGGAGTATGAATGAATATCAGACATACTATATCTGATAAAGTTATAGCTATTTTGACATTGACAGGTGACCGAAAGTTGGATAAGTACAATGAACAATGATTGGTTTTTTTTTTTAAGAATAGTGCCACGTCCCCACTTTGCCCCCACTATAGGAGCTGAGTCTTTTGTCCCTCATGGAATAGTATCCATGCAGGAAAAGTAAGGAACTTTTAAAGTAAGTATTTAAAGGAAAAAAATGTTCCTCGAAGTAAAGTTCATGCGATTTTGGACGGAACCTATGTGTTTTTTAATGATCTTCCATTCCTCTGCCGCCATCCCACCGTCCGAACGCTACATTTCCCCTTTTTAGAGTTCTGCCTTTTGTGTTCAGTCAACATCGCATTATCAAAAAATAGAAAGTAGTTTTTTAAAATTTGTGAATCGATTCAGAATCATCCACATCTGCATCACAATGCATCTAAGAATCTGATTTTCCGCCCACCCCTAGTGTTCAGTGGTGTTGTGGTGACCCTTTAACAATAATGAGCTTAGGGTCTTCCTACACAGGAGCATTATGCTCAACCAGAGTTTAGGCTTCCTTATTTCAGTTAAATATCTAAATGCAGCAGCGTTATAGACATAATTAGACAATTATTAGTTTCCAAATGTGGGGACGACACTAATTGTGTCTACAAATTTTTAGCCCTAAAGTGTACTTACGTATATGTACAGGCAAACTGTAAAATCATCTCAGAACTCCTGTTTTGCCTCAAGGCTCCGTTTAGTTTTATTTATTTTTTTTTATTTAAGCAGTCGTGTCATTCTCTCTGCTCAGGTGTAATTGTGGTGTGCTTGCTCAGCAGTTTGTTCTCTTTATTCTTGCTGACAGCGACAGTTTGCACGATGTATTTAGTCTGAACCTGCATTAAAGCAGCATTACCTGTCCTATTAAGTTTAGCCCAGTTTGACTTTAAAGTATACAGTTGGGGGGGAGGAATGATTTAATCCGCTGCAGATTTTGTACATTTGCCCACTGACAAAGAAAAGATCAGTCTATAATTTTAAAAGTGGGTTTATTCTAACTGTGAAAGACAGAATAACAAAAAATTATTGACGGATCCTTTCCAAATCAAACGTTCAGCTTCCTCCACACATTTTCTTTAGGATTATAGGTTTGGAGAATAGCTAGGCCACTCTAGAACCTTAATGTGCTGCTTCTTGAGCCACTCCTCTGTTGCCCTTGCTGTGTGTTTTGGGTCATTGGATCCTAGCTCAGGAAAGGAGGTTCTCACCAAAGATTTGATGGTCCATGTCCCCGTACATAGTCCCCTTGATGCGGTGAAGTTGTCCTGTTCTCTTGGCAGCAAAACACTCCCAAACCATAATGTTTCCACTTTCATATTTGATGCTGGGAATGTTGTTCTTGAGGTCATGGGCAGCATTTCTCCAGCTGGAAACCTGTATCAGGTAATAATGAGACCACCACAACTCCAGAAACTGGAGATCCTCCAGGAGATGCTACACCATGGTAAACTTGCCCTGTGCCAAATATTTTGAGACCTGTAGCAGGCATCAAATTTAAAACGAGCTCATTTTGCGGATAAATGTGTAAATTTTTTTCTGTTTAAACATTTGTTATAATATCTATGATAAAATATTAGCTTATGTGATTTGACCTTTCAACTTTTACAGTGTGTATTTTATAATCAGTTTTGTTGTTTGATTAAGTCCTGACAGCAGGAGAGTTTAGAGATGGTTGATGGAGCAGATTGTTTATCTGTGCTTTATAGCTGGTAGGATATAAATCGGATAAATGGTAGTCTTGCTTTCTGTGAATCTGCTGTCTAGGTGGTTGCGTTACTAAGTAAACAATATGCGTTTATTCTGCATGATGTGATGTGCCATGACCTATTTGGAGAAATATGCTGAATCTGTGCATCTAAAAGCTTAGGAAAATTGAGTGGGAACATGTTTTTTTAACCTTCTACCTTAGAGTGGAGAAGAAAAGAAAAAATGTACCTGCGTACCACTTTATAGTATGAATATATAAAAGTCAGGTGAAATACCATTTGTTGTGGTGGTGTGTTTTTCATTAGGGTTAGCTGCCTTTGATGGCCGTTTAACAAACAATAAAGTATTACAATTCATTAAGTTATTGACTGTATTTTAAGATATAGAATGTTTACAGCATCCTAAATAGACTGATGCGTTAGGAGTCAGTATGTTTCTGGAAAATAGTCTCTACAAGACTTAGAACTGAAATACTGATCCTTAGCTGAGCTACAGAGATGGACAAAGATACCGGAATGAATGCAGTATATAGACCAGGTGAAATGTCAGCTTAGATCTAGCATTTTTAACAATGGACATTGTCTCAAAGGAGCTTCACAAAGAATGCAGTAACAGTGAAAAAGTGTAAGTTTGTCCATAATAAACAAGCCGGAGGCAACTGTGGCAGGGAAAACTCCCTGCGATGAAGTAGGAAGAAAAATTGAGAGGAACCAGACCCAAGATGGAAACCATCCTCATCTGGGTGACACTGAATGTTTGTTAATTACAACTTTTGGTAATGGTGATCAAATGTAATTTGAGTTGTAACCTTGGGTCTGTGTAGCAGAATGAGTCCCAGTCCATCCTCGAAGCAACTCAAATTTGAGGAACAGAGCAGAAAACTGGTCAGTGGTATCTCAGGGGCAAGTAACCTGCTCCTGAGGTAGAGGAAAAAAAGAGAAAGATCTGGATTAAGTGTATGTTTGTGTAAAAGTTAAGGACATATTGTTTAGTTGGGGACTCTGGCAAGATTAGCTATGATAGCATAACTAATAGGGAGAGCCAGAACGTAATAGATATGAGAGATCTCTGGCCGGCCCGCCGCACCACTGTCAACAAACCTGAGTGAACGTGTAGGAATGGGAAAACAACAGCATACAAATATCCCAGTTCACCAAACACACCAAATGATTCATGATCCGTCCAGTTCTGCTCCTTTACCTAAGAAAAAACACAAATTAACGGCTTGACTAATAGATGGTTTTTTTTAGTTTCGACACTGAGAGTCTCGAACACTAATTGGGAGGTTGTTCCATAACTGTGGGGCTTTGTAAAGAAAGCTCTGCCCCCTGCTGTAGTCTTTATTTTTTAAGGGACCAATAAATAGCCTGCACCTTTTGATCTAAGTAGACATGAAGGATCATAATAGTACAGAAGTTCATTCAGATACTGGGACGTGAGAAGTGCTTTATAATTCAGTAGTAATATTTTATATTCCATACAATATTTAATGGGAGTGTAGAGCAAGTGTAGACTGATTAAAAGAGGGGTAAAGTGTTCATATATATTCTAGGTCTAGTAAGAACTCCTGCTGCTGCATTCTAAATTAACTGGAGATTATTTATGGTATTTGTTTTTATGTTCTTATATACTAGTCTAATCGAGAAGTAACAAAGGCATGAACTAGATAAAATTAGATTTTAAAATATTTCCAATATTTCTAATTTTGGAGAGATTTTAAAATCTAATTTTAACATTACAGGATTTGGAAAAAGCAATTATTTGGTCTAAATAGCTACATTAACACATAAGACTCTGATCTGTTTTTCTCATGACAGTATGAACAGCACAAACCACATGCAATCTGATCTTTGAATTCCAATTTGTGCCACTTCCATATGTGGGGAAGTGGTGGCTCATGGTTAAGGTGTTGGATTGCCAACCTGAAGATTGTGGGTTTGATTCCCAGCTCCACCAAGCCACCACTGTGAGCAAGGCCCTTAACTCCCAATTGCTTAGTTGTATAAATGAGATAAATGTAAGTCGCTTTGGATAAGGGCATCTGCCAAATGCTGTAAATGTAAATGTAAATATGTGGTATTAAACCTGACGCAGGTCAGATGCTTCGCAATGGCGACCACAGTGTCTGAACTTATGCTTCTTTTTCGCCATTTTATGACCGACGTGCTTTATCCTTTTGCACTAATGCGTAGCTACAAACAGTTGCTATATAATCGATTTCAATAAAGGCATTCACGTCACGGTCCCACCACTCCTGGCTCTGGCACTGCATCCACACACACACACACACACACACGTCTATACTGAAGTAGAAACCACTGCTCCACAACATACTATTATTAATATTTTTGCCATTTTAATTCTGCTCATCCCCATCTTTCTCAACGACAGAATCAGAAATTCGCTGTTGTCCGCTGCACGTCACCTTAGAAATTTAAGCAACTAACGTAAAAATGTTGCCTTTTTGACTTCTGTGTTTATTTTTTGTATAACGACGATGAACAGTTCACACTGGAAACTGGATATTGGCCACATTTAAAACAATATAAACTACTCTACAAAAAAAAATTAACAGTTTAAATATTAGCTTTCTTAAATTTTTAGGTGGAATAAAAAAATAATTCTGCACTATAGCACCACCCGCAGGCATCATGTCTCTGTGAATTACAGTTCGTTCAGTATACTTAAGGTAAAGACTAGTGTAAAATGTCATCGATTATTTTATCCGGAAATAAATCATATTACAGCTTGCTTCATTTAGTTTGGTCTCGACAAACATTACATATATATAAAAAAAAAACAAAACGGGGAAAACCACTAGACAGTGGAATCTAAACAACCCAACAAAAAATAGTGCTCTAGCTTTTACAAACTGTTTTCCCTTTTTCTTTTTAACATAATGGAAATAACATCAGAACGACAGCTGACATCTGAATACTGTATTTAACAGACAACGAAACTACAAGGAAATCTGCCTTTGCTAATTTTTATATACGTCTATAAAATACTGTACCTTTATATATGCAACATATATAATATATATGTGCATATATATATAATAATAATATAATAATATAATATAATACTATATAATAATAATAATAATAATAATAATAATCTGTTTTTATTTGCACGAGTAATCATTTTCATAACATTTTCATTTTTTTGTGTCATTTTTTTCTTTTTCTCTCTAATGCCCTTATAATTATGTCATATACTGCTGGGGGGCTTTTACAGAGTAAGAATTTTATTGTATGGTGCAACAAATATTTCCTGGACACATGACAATCAATTATTTAATCTGGAACTATTAACAGGTATGAAACAGTGCATGTGCATAAATGCACACAAAAGTAAACACAAATCACGGTTGTGTTTGCAGACCTGAGAGAAGTGGTGTTCGTCATCCAGAGCCAGAGGAGGAACTCCTTCCACGCTCGGCGAGCACAGAGACTCCGAGCAGATCTGCTTTCACAAGCTGAAGCGCTTAAAGAGGTACACCAGCTCTCCATCACAGCCTGTTCGGTTTATTAATTGCTATTGGTAGTTCAATTAGATCAAAATTCAATTCAATAAAATATATATTTCATTTCATTTTTCAATTTGTTTTTAAATGTGTATTTTATTTTAATTTAAGTGTATTTTAAATAAAATTATATTCAATTAAATTAAATAAAATTTTATTTAATTACATTTTGATTTTATTTGATTTTAAATTTTATTTCTTTTAATTCATTTTATTTTGATTTGATTTGATTTTTTGTTTTGTTTTATTTTTTACTCATCACTCAGCATGTGAGTTGTCTTCCTTCAGATATCACTTTTTGATATAGTTGCTAACAAGCTCTTCACACGTCTCTCTCCACACAAACACACACACACACACACACACACACACACAGAATCTGGCACAGCATTACATTTCAGCGTTTCTTAAAAAAATCCATCAAAACAGCTACGCAGGAGTTCTCCTAATAAATACTCCTTTTGAATCATAAGAAAAAGAAAAACACACATGCGCACACACACACACACACACACACACACACATTTACATTTCTGGCATTTGGCAGACACTCTAACAGAGCGACTTCCATTTATCTTACTTATCCAACTGAGCAGTGACTGAACTACCACGTCCCGATACACACATACACACACATATATATATTTGCTGTATACACACATTTATACCAAAACCTGGTGGCATTATGTCAGCTGCTTACATTCTGCATCTGAAGTGTTCTAAAAAGTGTTTAAAAAAAGTCTCGACCTTCTTTGGTTTGCTTGCGTATATCCCCTGTATGAATTTTCACTGTTTTCCTTAGAAGTTCTTCAAAACCTAATGTTTCCTGCTGTTCTGAGGATGGTTTTCCTCGCTTTGATAAATGTCTCCGCAACAGTGGTCCATTTCCTTTAATCGCAAAGTGTGTGTGTTAAAATTTGTAACCAAAATCCAAATACATTACTTTAAATTTGTTTAATGGGCAAAAACCCAGAAAGAAATAGTAAGGGTCGAGGGTTTTTCCTGTGGGTGTACAGCGGTTTCCATGGACCTGTGTCAATCAGCCCGTCCATTAGACTGATTGACATCTCTAAATTGCCCCTCGGACGGATAGATAGATAGATCCGTAGATGGATAGATAGATACGATGCAGCTTTGATGTCAGACACGTAGGTTTCAGTACCCATAATAATTTGTTAAATCAACAGTACAAATAAGGACATTTCTCTGGTCCCCACAGGGAAGACTGTCCCTTTTTACATTTTAAAAACAAATTTAGTAAATGAATAATTGAAACAATACAGGGTTATTAAACTGACTTTTTTAAGGCTGGGTTATAAGGTTAACTATTGTTATAATTTTTTTAAGAATGTGTATCGATATTCTAACGTCTAACATTGATACATATACAAACTACACTTTAACCCCTCAGTGCGTGTCGAACAACTTCCTCCTGTAGTTTTCGATAACTTCTGTTGTCTCGGAAGCAAAAAAGGCGGAAAAAATAACAGCGTCTCTGCCTTTTTAAAATTTCTTGTATTTTTAGCTATTTGTTTTACATTTTTTTATGTATTGCAACAGTGGTGTGCAGCGCAGGTCAGTATGTCCTCCTCTGCTGCCTAAACAATATCAGAAGAACTGACCTACATTTACAATCTAAATTCTTATATTTGTTCCATGAGATTGTATTCATTTATTCCCAACAGTTTATTCTCTTTATTTTGTAGTGTTTCTCTTGCTGCACTGCTTCCAGTATGTGTATGTGGCAGTTAGATTTTTTTGTCCAATCAGATTTCAGTTTCTGTGAGCTGCCATGTTAATCTAATCTGCCAAAGCCTTCAGAATCAGTAGCGCTCCCCATGGAACTTAAACTGTATTAGCAATGACAGCTTGCTGATTGGTTAAATTTGATAAAGACTGTTTCTTTAACCAATCAGAGTTTTAAACCCGCCTCCAGAGGCCCGCTAGCATCCGTCCTCTGATTGATTAATTAGTGTAAATTCTTACAGCCAAGCACGGACTACCAAAACTCATCTGTACAGTTAAATTAAAATGTTTCTTTACGCCCACAATGGCTGACTAAGGAGGAGAAATTGACTTGGTCTCGGACTCGATTAAGAATTAAGTTTTTTAAGGCGGATTTTTTCGGAAAAGTTAGACATCGTAAGGAGAGGTCGGCTAACTAGCTTGTCTAAGTCAGGTAAATCCCCACTGAAGGCCAAGGTACTAAATGCAGCGCCTGTCACTCTATTGCAATACGTATGGTGACCCGTGTATCATGATGTGTTATTGTATCATGATGCCCTTGACAACACACAGCCCTAGTGAGAATATTATCTGTTCCGCTGCTTATAAAGTGTTGCTAAACTAATACTAAGCGTCTCATAGCTTTATTTTGTTTTAGTTTTTAAATTTGTGTATTTCGCATATTAAATTTAACCCATTACAAATAAACATCTGTTAACATATTTTGTACTGACATCATGATTTCACTCCATTTTAAAAGTATTGGGACACCCGGCCATCACATCTATGTGATTTTTTTAAAAAACATTCTATTTCAGGTCTAGTCTCAATCTTCCTCCTTAAATTACCACCACACTGCTGGAGATGTTTTCCACTAGATGTTTGAGCACGGCCTCAGAGAGGCACAATAGTATTTTCAGTAGGGTTGAGTCGGAGTCAGGCCTCTGTGCAGAACACACTTCCACCATAACACCTCATTTTATGACAATTACAGTGTATTGATGTTTCCATAAGGGGTTAATAGATGTGTAGCTAAGCAGTTGGTACCTGTTGTTGTATAGACTTTTTGTGTTATTTTATTATGGGTTTTTTTTCTAATGTGCAGTATATGCACATCTTTCTGTATAAAAAATGTAGAATTAGTAAGTGCAAAATTTTATCCTATCTGATCAAGTATACGTTCCTCACGCCATGTGGATCAAAGTATAACGATTCATAATAAATCATGAGTGTTATTTCACACTTCATTACCAATCAAGACTGTAATTTCAAGGTCTAGTTAGTGAATCTTTTATCTCAGTGTGCCGAGTAAACACTATGATTCACGCTAGAATACACTAAATATAAGTGCAAAATTGCTTTTATGCAATAAAATTGATATACAGTACAAAAGGGACCTGAAGGAAATAGCGCCTGAAGAAGACCACACTCACATTTACACCTGCATAATTTTCTAGTTAAAGGTCAAAGTTGTGTCTTTTGTCCTGAGCTCATGTCTTTATTTAGACATGAAGACCACGCTTAGTGTTACGTGACTGGTAATACCAAGACTGTTCACAATTTTTGTATATTTTTGATGATCGGCTCTTGTCTATTTAATTCAGTCTTATTTTATTTGTATAGCATTTTTTACAATAGTCATTGTCACAAAACAGCTGAACACAATCAAAGAAATTATAAAATGAAAATGAAACAGAAATCAGTTTGTCCCTGATGAGAGCGAAGGTGGCAAGGAAAAACTCCCTGAGACAGAATAGGAAGAAACCTTAAGAGGAACCAGACTCAACAGAGAACCCATCCTCATTTGGGGGAAAAAAGGTAGCAGGTATTATGCAGTCACACAGCATGTGTAAGCAACTTAGGTCATAAGTCCTTAGAAAACGTCTTCATGGCTGAGTGGAAGCGTCCCCAGTCACCATGGTGATGTGACGATCATTAACCGGAGACGGGTCACAAAAAAGGGTCAAACAGGTCCTGAGTGAAGATGAGGTGTTGATCTGCCGGTTTCTTCCTGTTTTCTTATCACTTTTTGGATTGGTCTGTCTTCCCCGGTATTACCCTTATTACCAGTACTAGAAAATTGTCTTAATGACCATTTTTTTAAATAAAAAAAATACAGTGTTGGGTTATAGTGTAAGATAGGCTGCTAATTGTAAGATCGGGTCCACTGCCACTCTTGGGTCTGTGAGCAAGACCCTCAACCCCCAAATTGCTCAGCTATATAAAAGAGATGTGTAATTCACTCTGGATAATTATTTTTTAACAAATGCTATAAATTTTAAGTGAAAAATACTTATGGAAATACCACAACTTCTTAAGCAGCTATTTGCCTACTCACATATGCCAAATTCTTCTGTACTTCTTTAAGAAGGTGATACAGTTGCAGTGAAATATTGCTCGCCACAGAGCCGTTTTCTGTATCACTACCACCTCTCTGAGATGTTTAATGGTCTGCAATAAACCCAGCGGAAGATCTAGAAAACAGCAGGAGCTCAAATCCACAGCAGAAACTTTTGTGTTCCATTGAGTTGCATCCAGTATATTTAAAAAAAAAAAAGGAGAATTCTTTAAAAAATAGATATTACAGGCAAATTGCTATGTTATGTGAGAAATAAAACATTTTGTGACATGCGGTTATAGAAAAATAATAAGGTTTATTATTAGGCAGCGTCACACCGCCACCATTATTATTGTTGTATTTATATTATTTAAGATTTAAATAAAATGGTTTTTAATAAGTTTTTTCGAGGTTTTGAAGTTATATAAGGGAGTTTATTTTGATCTTTCACCCACTTTCTGGCTCTGTATGTAATTTTTCCCTGTCAGCTCTCTGACCTGACTGTAGGCGGTGTTTGATGGCTAATAAGTGCATAGTGAGGTTCAGTTGCTAAGTTAGCAGGGCAGACAATCCTGATGTCAGGAAAAAAACACCGATGTGAGCTTAAGAGAAATATCCTGCCCCTATCTTTGCTAACTTGCTGTCCGATGATGGTTCTGGTGTAATCGATGGGGCTTTATGCTATCTGTTAAGTTAAAGATCTGATTAGAGTAGCACAGCGTTCATTCCGTATCTGTTACTAGGTTTCCATCACTGTGTGGTAATGCGCATTTTGAAGTGTCGGAAAAAAATATTTTTACGCTCGCTTAAGGTGGTTTTTAAATTGTGAGAATAAAAGATAATGCGGATAAAGGTAGATGGAAAGGCATTCACCTGATAAATACTGATGTGGCGAATATTTACCTGTGTGACCAATCATCTGTTTCTGCTCCATTACGTTTGCCTCGTTTTATTCACTGTTATAAATGTAAATGTCTTTATTTGTCACATATCACTTTACAGCACAGTAAAATTTGTTTCTTTGCATATTTACATTTACGGCATATCTTATTTACATTTATGCCATCTTAAAAGGTTGGGGTCAGAGCGTAGGGTCAGATATGATACAGCGCCCCTGGAGCAGGAAGGATTAAGGGTCTTGTTTAAGGACCTAACAAGGTGGGGCTTGAACCCAGGTCTTCCTAGTCTTCCAAACAACAACTTGACACTTAAACCATATGAGCCACCACTGCCCCCCAGTGGTAACTAGGATACCAATAACCACCATCAGCCTCTTGAACAACTTGATGGAAACAAACCTAATTCACGTCACATTAAAGTCATGTTGCTGGGGGATTTAATAAAACCAAAAAGATCATCATGTCATCATTTGCTGTTTAATTAGACCTAAAACAATTTTCAATGGATGGACTGATTAGTGCAAATACTCCCTCTGGCTAATGACACTGGTGAGACATATATTAGCCTATTAAAGGTTTAACGAGGTAACGGAAATGTTAGTTTTATAACCCCAAGCTACACCATGTTATGAATCAGAAGTAGGCATATATTAAAATGTTTGTTTTTTCATGTTGTCAACGGTAATTATTGCACCTGAGCGGCCAACTTTTTAAGTAATAACCTGTTTATTCGGAAAACAAACACTGATAGAGCCTCATAATGATTAAAATGATGCTGTGCAAAGTTAAGCTTGTGATTATTTATTAAAATTATGCAGGTAACGACATTATTACATGTCAGTATCTCATTATTAAATCAATGAAATTTTATTTATACAGCACAATATAAGCCTTTGAATTATATTATTCCAATGAATTAAAATAGATCTCAGAATAGATAGATAGTTAGTTAGTTAGTTAGTTAGTTAGTTAGTGAAGAAGTATTAGTTAGAAAAGAAGAGTAATCCAAAAGAGCAGTCAAAGTGCAGGCAAGGTTCGTTACACAATAATCCCAAAAACATGCAAATTCACTAGACAAAGAATTGTAGCTGCTAAACAGGCTTCGATCAATAATCGTGGGCATAGACAAAACACTAAAAAACAATACTTCGCAACATAAGTAACAAAGTAGCTAGCTGAAGTAGTTAGCCAAACCGGAAGTGACACCGAAAGTACTACCGCTAAGCTAGTTAGTTAGTAAAGGTTTACACTGTAATTATTTTGTTGAAAAATCAAACCTTGTTATTTTGCATAATCTAACCTATACCTGTTGTTTATCTTTATAATTCATGACTCTAGTTGTCATATTTTCTGAATTAGCTTTTTTAGTGGATTTATCATTGGCAAGGCCGGCCCCAGCCTTTAAGGGACCCTAAGAACAATCTTATTTGCGGGCCCCTCGATGCATCCAATATGACTAATTATTGTTAATCCTTGATTATTCACACACTTTAAATCTAACACACTTATTATTCGTTTTTTGTTTGTTGTAGCTGTCTTGCTTACCTTGCATACAATTATTTGTACTTTTACTTGTAACCTAAGCAAACCTATAATAGTTCTTAGTTCAAGTTCAAGGAGCTTTATTGTCATTTCAGCCATATATAGCAGATGCAGTACACAGTGAAATGAGATACCGTTTCTCCAGGACCCCCTGGTGCTACACAAAACATAGAATTTGCAAAACAACCAACAGCCACTAAACCGGATAGACATAAAGTGCATGTGTGCAACCTAGTGCAGACAGTGCAGAAACAGACAGTGTAATAAACAATACAAACATTACAAAGACAGTGCAAATTAGACAGTAGAGAACAGAACAGAACATAAGGCTGGACAGAACATTCAATAAGCAGCTGTTCGGTTCGTTTATGCCTTGGGCCGGATCTGATTTATTGGCATAATGTTGTCTGCTATTGTTCTACGACTGACTTAAATTAGCTTGGGCTATATTTGGTAGAAGATCAGGGTTAGATTCCCAGAAACACCAAGTTGCCACAACTGGACCGCCGAACAACAATTGCTCAGTTGTTTAAAAGAGGAGAAATGTAAGTCACTCTGAATAAGGGCGTCTGCCAAATGCTGTAAATGTAAGATTTACCAAAGAACCAGTCAATTTTAGCCTCAATCTCTAAATAAGTCATTAGCAATTTTCCTAAACCAATGTAAAGGTTATCGCTGTGTAGAAATCTCACAGCTAAAGACTTGCATTACTTCAGCATTCTTTTCGAGTCTCATTAGGACCTGTCTAAAATCCAGCAGATAATAAGTTCCACAGAAACTTTTGACAGACAGTATATTTACCATCGGTGAATGCTGTTTTAAATAACAGATTTTATATATATATATATATTCTCATCATTTACATTTACATTTATGGCATTTGGCAGACGCTCTTATTCAGAGCGATTTACCTTGGTCTCATTTATACAACTGAGCAATTGGGGGTTAAGGGCCTTGCTCAGGGGCCCAGCAGTGGTGGCTTGGTGGAACTGGGAATCGAACCCACAATCTTCAGGTTATTAGTCCAACACCTTAACCATGAGCCACCACTTCTCCATCATTTACTGTCTAGACTGAGTTTAATTACACCTAAAACTATTTTCAATAGATGAACTGATTAGTGCAAATACTTTCCTCTGGCTAATGACACTGATGAGACATATATTAGCCTATTGAAGGGTTAAACGAGGTAACGAAAATGTGGCTGTTAGTTTTGCGCATTATAACCTCAACCTACTCTGTTATGAATCAGAAGTATAAATTGAGATGCTTGTTTTTTTCATGTTGGTAATCATTGCAATGTAATTAATAACCTGTTTATTCATAAACTAAACACTTCTCTTGTACTGATAGAGCTGCATAATGATTAGAATAATGCTGTTCAAGGTTAAAATTACGATTATTTATAATTTAACACAAAAAATATTAGTGTATGTCAGTATCTTATTTTTTAATCAACAAAAATTTATTATGCAGCACAATATAAGCCTCATATTCCAATCAATCCATGAGGATAAATCAATAGAAATGTATCTATCTATCTATCTATCTATTCTATCTATTCTATTCTATATACTCTCTCTCTCTCTCTCTCTCCTATATATATATATCTCTATATATATATATATATATATATATATATATATATATATATATATATATAGAGAGAGATGGGAGAGAGAGAGAGAGAGAGAGAGAGAGAGAGAGAGAGAGAGAGAGAGAGAGAGAGAGAGAGAGAGAGAGAGAGAGAGAGAGAGATACACCCACCCAGGCATGAAAAAAATGAACAAACGGCACAACCTGCTGGACTAACTAGCTAATGCATGAGGTGCGAAAGTGATAAAGAAGATAAACCTGCTAGATAGTTAAAAAAAAGCTGATGTGTTTGGGTTCATTTATTTTCCATTCCATTGTGTTTTTATTTTTGGACATTGCTGTTCATTAGTTTGCAGTTTGCGTGCTGTGGAATGTTATGCAACTTTAATGTTCATTGCTTTGCTTAGATGCATCCACAAGATGTCAGCATTACCCTGGTAAAGGAGACAATGTCTCACAGCTGCTGTCCTTCTGTGATATATAGTGCATATACAGACATTAAATTAAGACATATACACTGCTCAAAAAATAAAGGGAACACTTAAACAACACAATGTAACTCCAAGTCAATCACACTTCAGTGAAATCAAACTGCCCACTTAGGAAGCAACACTGATTGACGATCACTTTCACATGCTGTTGTGCAAATGGAATAGACAACAGGTGGAAATTATAGGCAATTAGCAAGACACCCCCAATAAAGGAGTGGTTCTGCAGGTGGTGACCACAGACCACTTCTCAGTTCCTCTGCTTTCTGGCTGATGTTTTGGTCACTTTTGAATGCTGGCGGTGCTTTTACTGTAGTGGTAGCATGAGACGGAGTCTACAACCCACACAAGTGGCTCAGGTAGTGCAGCTCATCCAGGATGGCACATAAATGCTAGCTGTGGCAAAAAGGTTTGCTGTGTCTGTCAGCGTAGTGTCCAGAGCATGGAGGCGCTACCAGGAGACAGGCCAGTACATCAGGAGACGTGGAGGAGGCCGTAGGAGGTCATACAGGCACGTGGAGGCCACACACACTACTGAGCCTCATTTTGAATTGTTTTAAGGACATTACATCAAAG
This sequence comes from Bagarius yarrelli, assembly GCA_005784505.1. Lineage (NCBI taxonomy): Eukaryota > Metazoa > Chordata > Actinopteri > Siluriformes > Sisoridae > Bagarius > Bagarius yarrelli. The sequence goes on along the minus strand of VCAZ01000014.1, from coordinate 3,627,379 downwards.
TTGGATCAGCCTGTTTATATTTATGAAATTCACTTCGGTAGTTTTATTTTATTTTGCTCTGCCAAGTAAAATAAATTAAATGAGATATTATTTGACACCTACCCATTATATCACTAAGACATTTTATTTAAATCTTTTATTTAGATTAAATTAAAGTTGGATTCCAAGCACAGCATGATGATGGTTAAGCCCCCCTAAAGCAGAGAAGGTTAAGGGGTCTTGCTTGACATTTGAAGCTTGATCCTCCACCATCAGCATTCTAGAGATTCAACTACTAAATCACCGCTGCCTTGAATTAGTACACAATATGGACACCCTGTAAGACCAGAACACTGTTTCAGCATGACAAAACCCCCTGAGTTCCTTAAAGACATGCTGTGTTCTGTTTGAAGTGGAAGATCTTCAATGTCCTACACAGAGCTTTGATTCTCAACCCCACTAAACACCTTTAGGGTGACCTGAAACACCAACTTCACCCCAGACCTCCTCACTTTAACATTAGTGTCTGATTTTATTAATATTAATTGTAAATAAATGAACACAAATCCTTGCAGTCACACGCTACAATTTAGTGGAAATTAGTTAATGGCTGAGGATTAATTTTTTATCACGCACATTATAGCACCTATTCTTTTAGAATAAAATCAGCGTAATAATGGACAATAGGTTGGACATGGTACACTTTACCCTCATTGTTCTCCAACTGGGATCCTTATAGCAAATCTAGCATTTATGTTGTTACAACTATAGTGTTATAACTATAACTAATGTCAACCAACTTCAATTAAAATTAATTATATGAGTTCTGTGGGAAAATAAAAAAAAATGTTCTGGCTACTATAAATAGGCAACCAAATTGTATACATAAACATAATTACTATATGATTTTAATAAAACGATATGATTATTATTATTATTATAAATCTGCAAAGGTCTTTAATTTTTATTTTGTTTTCTTTTACATTTACAATTTATATTTAATAGCATGATTTAGTACAACTCCTGGCACTATTATATACCTATAGGGTTGCAGAATCACCCCCTGCTTGACAGCTAGTTATTTTTTTTGATGATCTGACACAATTCAGTGCAGCACAGTGGCTTAGTTGTTTGTATGTAGCTCTGTAAAAAAGACTGGTGACCTTTTCTGGGTATAACCCTGCCTATTATCCAATGGCAGCTGGGATAGTCCCCAGCAGATCCCTGTGACCCTGTTTAAGAATAAGTGCTTATGATGGGTAAATGTGTGGATGGATAGATGGATGGATGTTGTTAAATGTGGTATGTGATTTTGAGATTCGAAGTTGTTCTGATTTGAGTGGCATGACTATACTCAAAATCCCCCACCCCAACATCCAACCCTGCCCCTTAGCACCCTCCATAAAAATATGTTCCCATGACCGTGTATAAATACCACTTTCACCATCATTTATGTGTCTTGACAAACAACTGCTGGCACAATCATTCCCGGCTCCCTGTAAACACACACATTCACCTTTTTTATTTTGAAAGCCCATAATATTTTCCCGGCCTCCTGTCTATCTGACCTCCATTTTTAGCACCTACAGTATAATGTGAAATCCTTTTCTTTTTACCTGGTTTATAATATTTAACCCTATTAATATTAGGTTTATATTTTTAGTAGTTCAGTAACAGTATGCTCTCTAACTGTATATCTGTCTGCCTGCCTGCCTGCCTGCCTGTCTGTCTATCTATCTATCTATCTATCTATCTATCTATCTATCTATCTATCTATCTATCTATCTATCTATCTGTCTGTCTGTCTGTCTGTCTGTCTGTCTGTGTTTCTATCCGACTTTTTATCTGACTTTCTATCTGTCTCTCTGTCTGTCTGACTTTCTGCTTATCTATCTATCTGTCTGTCTGTCTATCTGTCTGTCTGTCTGTCTGTCTGTCTGTCTGCCTGACTTTTTGCTTGTCTGTCTGTTTGTCTATCTATCTATCTGTCTGTCTGTCTGACCTTCTATCTGTCTGTCTGTCTGCCTGACTTTTTGCTTGTCTGTCTGTCTTTATCTATCTATCTATCTATCTATCTGTCTGTCTGACCTTCTATCTGTCTGTCTGCCTGACTTTTTGCTTATCTGTCTGTCTTTATCTATCTATCTATCTGTCTGTCTGTCTGTCTGTCTGTCTGTCTGTCTGTCTATTTATGTATGAATGATTGTTCAGTATTTTGCTTCCGTATAATATTTAAAGCTTGGCAAAACAACACACTTGGTGAATGTAGAACTGATCGCTATGTTATGAATATCTTTTTTTATGATGCGTTAATTTTTTTTAAAATACACAATTGCGCTAACCTGTATTTATATTGCTGTTGATGTCATGCGCCATGGGTCACACACACACCAGAGACAGAGTCTCTGGACTTTATTATTATTATTTTTTTAAATCCTGCCTGAAAAGAAGCTCGACAAGCCGCTAAAACTGATTCACTCTTTTAAAAAATTGTTGTGGTCTGTGGGGCTTTATCTAAACATCCCTCTTATCAAATGATAATATTGAATGACAATAAAACATTCATTCATTCATCTATCTTCTATACCCGTTTATTCCGTAATTCGGGTCACAGGAAGGTGCTGGAGTCTATCCCAGCCGTCTGTGAAAGTGTGAACGGCTGGAAGGGTACACCCTGAACAGAGGGCAACAATAAAACAGAAAAGCAAAATTTATAGTTGTTTTTCCCTGAATTTACAAAGAAACCCACTTTTTATAAGTCTCTTTTATTACACTCAGAAAAAGAACAGCTTATGTGGATACATCAAAGCACATTCAGGATTTTGTTCACAGTCTGCACCAATCCAGGATAGACTGTAGGAGAAAATAAGACTGGTGTGTGGGTGTGCTGTTTTTAAGATTTTCTCCAGCAGGGGGAGTAAGCAACACCTATAGGGGGAGTGCCCAACAGCTATAAAGAAGCATCATCAGCATTATGGCTTTCTGTTATTTTAGGCTGCATTCACATAAATGCACATTTATTTTTATAACCAGCTTAAATCACGTTCGAAATTCCACTGCCTAATGAGGAAACCTGAGCGGAATCTAAAAATTAATAGGGGGACTGAACATTTCTTTAAAGCTTTTCAGCTTCCTAGGGTTATTTTTTCCAGTGCATCTTTCAAAAATAACACATACTACATAACAGCCAGATCAGACTGTGTACCATGAGCTGCATTCAATCTCGGCTACTTATGCTTAATTTTTGTACATATATATATATATATACACACACACACACACACACACACACACACAAAAATTAAAACATTGGAGAAATATAATTTTATTAAAATTTTATATATATATATATCTTTTTGTCCTTTTCTATTGAATTGATAAGTAATGAGTAGATGATGAGCATTTTTATAGTCTTCGTTTTTCACCGTATTGTACATTGTTCATCATTAGAATAAAGACACGAAGGTTGTAGCTTAAAGGTTTCTAACACACTGTAGAAGGAGTTAAAAGAAATGTCATGCTGCAGCTTCACTGAAGACAGTTTTAATTGGCGCCATCAGTGCCCGTCATGTTTAATGATACATTTTGGGTTTTTAACATATCGAGAACAAACTAAAAGCAGACATCATTCACGGAAAGATCTAAAAGAAAGCACTGACATAACTATTTCATCCCAGAGGCCATAAAATAAAATTCCTTTCTGTTTTGATTGTGCAAATGTTTTGTGTTAAATGGCTGTGATGTCAATCTCTACAGTTGTGTTTAGTAACGCATATGAAAGTAGACACTACCATGAAGACGCTCCAGTGTCCAGTTTTCTGAGGACTTGTGTACAGCTGCTTACACACACAGTGTGACTGCAAAATTCCTGTCATCTGTTTATCACCCAAATGAGGATGGGTTCTCGGTTAAGTCTGGTTCCTATCAAGGTTCACCATCTCAGGGAGTTTTTTTCTTGCCACCGCTGCCCTCCGCTTGCTCAGTCGGGGACAAACTGAATTCTGTTTCATTCAAGTTTTATAATTATCTTCGATTGTGTAAAGCTGCTTTAAGACCCTGACCATTGTAAAAAGCGCTATAGAAATAAAATGAAATGGAAGTTAGACACTCAGTGCTTGTAATGTTATGTAAAATGTATTTGGGCCTCTGGTGGTCCCTGTGAAACGATGGTCATACAAGCTTTACTAAGCGCTATATAAATAAAGGTGACTTGACTTGACTTAATTTAGTGCAGTCCATTTGGTAGTCATTGTAACCTCCAAGCTTCTACATCCCACCAATTTGGCTACCGTTTACTCATTTACTTTAATTGACTTAAACATAAAAAATGTAAATGCAATAATTATTAGATGTCAGTCCAAATTTTAGTAACTGTCTAAATTGTGTTGTTTTTTTTCTGTGGTTAATGTGGAGGCTCTAATTTTTCTTTTTCTTTTTTTTTTTTTGAACACCGCCATTCCTATTAGAGACAATTATTAGCTTTTGCATGGCATGTTTAAGTGGGTTTGGCTAATTCTAATTAACATCGACAAAAACACACTGTACATCTTGCTGTGGCAACTTTAACTGTATTCCACAGATTAAGGCACAAATTAAAAAGTGTACAAATGTAGTACATTTACTTTATTTAATTATTGATTTATTTTTAAATGTTCTGTCCAAAATGGGCAGCGATACAGTTCGTTTCAACTCAGATTAACAAACTAAGTGACAAACTTATAAAACACTTAAAAAGTATATGTGTCATTCAACAGACGCCCTGATCCAAAGCAACTTTTATACAACTAAGCAATCAGCGGTTAAGGGCTTTGCTCAGGGACCCAACAGTGGTAACGTGGTGGTGCTGGAAATCAAACCCTGGTTCTTTCAGTTAGCAGTCCAACACCTTAACCACTGTGCTACCACTTCCTTGGCTTCATTAACTTCCACTTTATTGAGTCAATAATATTTATTTTAGCTTTGTAATGTATTAAATTTGGAAAACTGCAGTTTTTTTGTAAGATATATTATCCACTTGCTCTGTTCTGGTCTGAAGTTCTACAAAGTGCTTTATTCTCTCATATTTACTTTGCTTTAATGCTTTTTAACAACATGTTTTAATGACCCACCGTATTGATATTGTCTGGCAGCGATTAGGGTTCTCAAGTTGCAGCACACTAATACTTGTTTGATCTTTGGCAATGACGACCAAATATTTATTTATTTTTTTACTCTTTCTGGCAGAAGGTTTTAACGATTTGACTGATTATAAATTATAAACGTGTCTTTGGAGCTGGAAGGTTGTGAACATGTCTGCTTGTCATGACTCCCGGTTAGCTTCCTACCACATCCAGTTTTTTTTGTTTTTTTTCCCCAAACATGTCCATCAGAGAGGTTAGCACAGTTGGGTAGGAGCGAGTGTCTTTGTGTGTGTGTGTGTGTGTGTGTGTGTGAAGCGAGTTCATCTCTGAAGTGCTAATTACTGACGCATGACGGTGGATAGAGCTTCACTGAAGCTGTATATTCTGACTGGTCCTCACTTCTGCAGCAGGTCTTACTGACCCCAGTCATTATCATCATCTTTTCCATCATTGTTGCCCAGAGTCCCAGCTCAGTGGCAGGTTTTGCTTTCTTTCACGCAGCGGAAGTATGATTGTCTCATCTCTTTTTCATACATCATTCTTGCTTTTGAGAATAAAGAGCAAATATCAATCCCTGTGGTTGCCCTTTATTATCTGACTGATGTTTTTTATCACACAAAAGCCACTTTATCATACAGTCATGTGACGATGCTTTAAACCAAACTAATCCATGTGTGAAAATGTTATTTCTGTTTATTACGATGGTAATATCAGTGGTTATTATGACGAACTGGTTTATTATCTACACCAGGATGAGTGACGTTCTGGTGTCTAAAGCCCTGATGTCCAAAATGAATCTGTTCTTTAATAATCATTTTATTTCCAAAACGATTTAGAACCTGTGACCCAAAACATTCTATTATGCCAAAATAAGAGAATATATTTTTACATACAATTTAAGCTTTAGGAAACAACCAATTAGATTATTTCCCCACTTATTTCTACTGTCCTGTTCCTCTTTTGCTGCCGCACTGAAGTCTGTTTAATCATTCACTGCTGTACGCTCTGATTCTATCGCCTCACTCATAAGAAGCATGTGAGATGTGAGTATGTGCTCATAGAGGACTTCTTTCTCAGTACACTCCAGTCCTGCTGTGCCCACTTTAAGAAGGAGGCTCAGTTAAATACCAGATAGGTGCTTTATCTTTTTTTATCACATTAGTATTTAAAATTTTATTTCAGCCTGCTAGCATAAGATATAAATTACATCATCGTAAATTGTACTATATAATTATAATGTCTACTTGGACCTTCTGCTTTGTGTGTATCTTTAAAAATTAGGGGCCTGTTACAGAACCTTACCATATTAAAGAGGTTTGACTATTTTTACAAGGTGACAGTAATAATAATGACATTTTCTCCTGTTTTGGACAAACGGAAAGTAAATGGTTAGGAAAAACAAACCAAAAAGAAGCAGTTTTGTTGCCATCTTGTGGTCTGGGGTCAAATTGTACTTACCAGTGATAAGAAAACAAAAATATTTTAAAATACTTTTGATTTTAATCATCTTTTGAGGCTGGTTGTTTGTCACTTATAGTATCTATTTAGTATCGCTGACAATCTGGAATCGTGAAAAAAAAAATTAAGATATTAAAATGATGGTATCGAGTCATCCCTTCTGCCTAGGGGTAATAGATTTATAGTATTAGATTAAAAAAAAGAATTCAAAATCAGCTTGTTTCTGTTGCCTGTTGTTACCGTCACAATCTTTGCATTAGATACACTATATGGACAAAAGTATTGGGACACCCTACTATCACGTTAATATGTGTGTGTGTGTGTGTGTGTGTGTGTGTTTGGGTATTTTTCTTGTTTTGAACATCCTATTTTGGAGTTAGTTTCACTTTTTCTCCAGTAAAAATATTCACAGTACCGTGAATGCTTGTTAATAGATGTTGAAGTGCGATTAAGGTGATTTGATCGTTAGTATTAGTGAGATCAGACACTAATGTTGAAGTGAGGAGGTCTGGGGTGAAGTCGGTGTTCAATTTAAAGGACATGAGAGTTTTTCCACTCCAGTCAGAACACAGCATTGTATCTTCATGGAGTTCAGAGGTTTTGTGCACAGGGGAATTCTCAAGCTGGAACAGTTTTTGTGTCTCTTAGTTTTAGTGAGGGAATAATTTACTGCTACAACACACAAAGTCATTCTGGACAACACTATGCTTCCAAATATGTGCTAACAGTTTGGAGAAAAACTGTTTTAATGTTTACTGGGTAGAAATCATGAATTACAATGTTGAAAGAACACAACCCATAAATTTAAGTATGTCATTTGCTTTAATTATCTCAAGAATAACATATAAAACATGTTTTTATAAATAACGCCACTATTTTTTTTTTCTTTCTGTCCAGCGTCAACCAGTCGTCCTGCTACTTCACACACTGTCGGAAAATGAGGGAGACTGGAGCATTCTTCCCCTGTTGCCTTAGTAAGTCCACTCATCCCATCTGCTCTCATATGGTCATTACACACAACTTACACACACACACATAGAAATGAGCAGATGCAGATCGTAAAAATACACCGCATGCCTTCAACTGACTCCATCTGCCGTGCTGGATCTTTTACAGCTTGGATGAATGTTGTGCAGCTTTATTTCCATCAGTACCATCGATAGATACGGATCATTCGGAAACGTTATCTGAAAGGAATAAAATGGCCAGCACACTGACTGAATCTAAACATGATCGTATTATATATCTGCTTGTTTTCTTTAGCCTTTCCTCTCACTTTGGGAAAAACTCCTCATGGGTGATGTTTGTTGAAGAGGAAACCAACGTAAAACTGGAGAAACTTCACAGCCTCCTGAAAAAGTTTGAGCACAGAAAAGTAAGCACTTTAATCAGAACATTTACATTTGCAGCATTTTGGCAGACGCCCTTACAGCGACTTACATTTATCTATTTTATACAACTGAGCAATTATGGGTTAAAGGTCTTGCTCAGGGGCCCCCAAAGTGGTGGCTTGGTGGTGCTGGGAATCGAACCACGGTCTTTCCGGTATCAGTCCAACACCTGAATCACTGTACTACCACTTTACATGGTACGAATGGTAAGTTAGTTATTAACACATTTTCCTCACACCTTTAGAGAGATTGATTTTCATGTTCTTCCTGTACTGAGCGTAGGGGTTTCCTTATCTACTCCAGTAGCATGCGTTGTGGTCTGATTAGTGTCTCTAAATAGTCTGTAGTTTAGATAATACAAGGTGTTTTCCAGCAAGTAATGCGAATGAAGATCCTACGCTCGAGATGGACTCTGTGAAGAGAGACGCTGGTCCATGTTATTTGAGGTTGGAGAGCCAGGAATAGGTTAAGAGGGGGGCAGGGTGGCTCAAATGGTTAAGGTGCTGAGTTGTTAATCTGAAGAGCAGAAACACCTGGGTTCAAGCCCCACCTCCGGCAAGTCAACCACTGTTGGGTCCTTGAGCAAGACCCTTAACCCCTCCTGCTCCAGGGGCGCTGCATCATAGCTGACCCTGCGCTCTGACCCCAACTTACTAAGATGGGATATGCGAAAAATGCATTTCATTGGCTCTGTACATGTACCCTGCACAATGACAATGAATTGAATATACTTATACTTATACTTTAAACACTGATCAGTTGCAGTCCAGACGTCAGAGTCGAGACATGCAGTTAAATGCGATTCATGCGGTTCCTTGAATAAATTAAAAAAAAAAACACAAGCGAGTTTGGAATCCCAGCACATGGTAAACTTTTGGGTAAAATGTGAATCAAAACCTCGAAACAAGCCGTTTTTTGTGTGCGTCCTGAGATCCTTAAGACTTGGTTTCTTCATCATGACGACACACTGAGTCACAGGGATTTGGTTGTCACAGAGTTTTTGGCTGGAAAACGGTGAATATCCCAATGCTTCCCCATCCACCCTACATCCACCCAACTCAGCTCCCGGGGACATTTTCATTTTCCCTAAGACGAAAGGGCACCACGTGAACGTAGTGGTGAGTGTAGCAGTAATAGTTCCTTCGTAGAAGTAAGCGCTGGAGAAAAGGGTACATCAGGAAGCCAGGTGACTTCAGGACACATGCATTTCAATTTAATGCATTCAATTAATAAAATAAAATTTAAAAAGTACAAGCCAAAGGGCACCCTGAAAACAAAACTTCTTAGCAAGTCTTGCGCAAGCTATTTCAAACATTTAGTAAGATAAGCTATCAGTTCCTCTTTGATAAATATAACGTTAGTACACTGAAGTGAATACCACCCCTCCAGCCCACTGAATCTAGCTAGCTTAGCTACAGCATCATAGCAAATATAGATACCTACTTAACATTCAAGCAATTTTTTTATTTTTTTATATTTACATTAAAACCAACCTCAGGCGGAGCAGCCACAGAATTTATCATAATGTAAAAACAATTTAAATTCTCTGTGATTGTGTCATACAGACGAGAATAAGCAGGAACAGAGATCAGTGTTTCAGGGCAAATTCAAGGAAAGTAAACCCGTCGCTCAATGTGTGAGATTTCATAGTAACTTACGGTAATGTTAAAGGACCTATAGTTGCAGAATCGCCCTAAAATAGTCGTCATCATCAAACTTACCGAAACGTTTTCTCAGGTTGGAGCTGGAATTCCTGTACGCTGATATGTTTTGGTCACATAGAAGGAATCGCATTATCTAACTGTCTGTTTTACTCATTGGAGTGAATAAATTGATTCAATGCGATTCAATGAGTTTACAATACACAAGGATTCTTCTCTCTCTTTAGTCATTATTGTCTGCACTGAGAGTGTTTTTAAAAAATTCATGTAAGTACTTCAGACGAATGCAGCCCATCGTGAGACTTGTCATCTTATTGTACGGAACATGTTACACAACATTTTTTGTTATTAACATTTAATAGTAACAGAGGAACGCCATCAAATGTACTAAAGTAAAAGTACATTTCTGTGATTAAAAAATTAACCGACTCTAAAAAGGAAAGTTTTTTTTTTCCGAAGGTCTCACTCAAGTAAATTTACCAAAGAAAATATAATATATCTATCTATCTATCTATCTATCTATCTATCTATCTATCTATCTATTTATTATTCAAATACCCGCTTATTCCCTGATTCGAGGTCACAGGGATCTGTCCCTATCCTAGCCGTCTCGGAAAAGGTGAAAGGAAGGAGGGGGACCCCCTGGACAGGTCACCAGTCCATTACAAGGCCACACTCACACTCATGGGCAATTTAGAATCACCAATTAATCTAACATTCATGTTTTTAGACTATGGGAGGAAACCAGAGTACCCAGAGTAAACCCACGCAAACATGATCTATCAATCATATTATATTGGGGGCTAGGGGCAGTGGTGGCTCAAGTAGTCAAGGCGCTGAGTTGTTGATCTGAAGACCCGAAAGACCTGGGTTCAAGCCCAAACTGTTGGGTCCTTAAACATGACCTTTTAATTATCATTTCCTGCTGTAAAAAGAAATTAATGTGTATAGGCATTTACACAAATATGCACAACACAATTTTTAAATCCACATGAAGAAGAAATTAAAAAGTTTATACGCTTCCACATGCTCCTAGAATGACGATTGGAGCGAAAGGACAGATGCAGTAAATTCAGAATAAGGACAAAATGAATATCGGCTTGTAATTTTGCTTCATTAAATTATCATCGAAGTTTTTTTTATTTTTTGTCGGTTTGTGACGTTTCTGTACATTCAAAAGGCAATTGATACATGAATAAGTACAACTATCATGGAAAGTAATTGAATGTGTCATTGTTACTTTTGGTTATATGAGTGTCAATGTTGCTCAACTGAAATAAAGTAGATGTGCATTATCTGTACATCAATAAACTGTATTTATGTGGTATTAAAAACAGGGCTCATACACTACAGGCCTTTAAAAAAATAAAATAACCCCTTTGAACTTTTTCACAGCTGGAATACCAAGCACACAGTGTTGTAAAAAATCCACATCTTGTATTTTTTTTCATTTGACAGTACAGGGCTTACCAATGCCAACACAAATGTTTTCTTTGCTTTAAATTTTGAAAACCAACTAGCACAATTACAATGTTGTGCTACATTGTGTTGGTCTATTACATAAAATCTCAACAAAATACACATTTTAGTTTGTGGTTGTAGGCTGACAAAATGTTTAAGGGGTATATAATACTTTTTTCAATGCACTATTGCATACAGGGGAGTGTATACAGGGAGTGCAGAATTATTAGGCAAATGAGTATTTTGACCACATCATCCTCTTTATGCATGTTGTCTTACTCCAGCTGTATAGGCTCGAAAGCCTACTACCAATTAAGCATATTAGGTGATGTGCATCTCAGTAATGAGAAGGGGTGTGGTCTAATGACATCAACACCCTATATCAGGTGTGCATAATTATTAGGCAACTTCCTTTCCTTTGGCAAAATGGGTCAAAAGAAGGACTTGACAGGGCTCGAAAAGTCAAAAAATAGTGAGATATCTTGCAGAGGGATGCAGCACTCTTAAAAATTGCCAAGCTTCTGAAGCGGGATCATCGAACAATCAAGCGTTTCACTTCAAAATAGTCACAGGGTCGCAAGAAGCGTGTGGAAAAACCAAGGCGCAAAATAACTGCCCGTGAACTGAGAAAAGTCAAGCGTGCAGCTGCCAAGATGCCATTTGCCACCAGTTTTGCCATATTTCAGAGGTGTGCAATACTCAGAGACATGGCCAAGGTAAGAAAGGCTGAAAAACGACCACCACTGAACAAGACACACAAGCTGAAACGTCAAGACTGGGCCAACAAATATCTTAAGACTGATTTTTCTAAGGTTTTATGGACTGATGAAATGAGAGTGAGTCTTGATGGGCCAGATGGATGGGCCCGTGGCTGGATCGGTAAAGGGCAGAGAGCTCCAGTCCGTCTCAGACGCCAGCAAGGTGGAGGTGGAGTACTGGTTTGGGCTGGTATCATCAAAGATGAGCTTGTGGGGCCTTTTCGGGTTGAGGATGGAGTTTCTGGAAGACACCTTCTTCAAGCAGTGGTACAGGAAGAAGTCTGCATCCTTCAAGAAAAAACATGATTTTCATGCAGGACAATGCTCCATCAACACGCGTCCAAGTACTCCACAGCGTGGCTGGCAAGCAAAGTAAGGGTCTAAAAGAAGAAAAAGTAATGACTTGGCCTCCTTGTTCACCTGATCTGAACCCCATAAGAGAACCTGTGGTCCATCATGAAATGTGAGATTTACAAGGAGGGAAAACAGTACACCTCTCTGAACAGTATCTGGGAGGCTGTGGTTGCTGCTGCACACAATGTTGATGGTGAACAGATCAAAAAACACTGACAGAATCCATGGATGGCAGGCTTTTGAGTGTCCTTGCAAGGAAAGGTGGCTATATTGGTCACTGATTTGTTTTGTTTTGTTTTTGAATGTCAGAAATGTATATTTGTGAATGTTGAGATGTCATATTGGTTTCACTGGTGAAAATAAAAAATTGAAATGGGTATATATTTGTTTTTTCTTAAGTTGCCTAATAATTATGGACAGTAATAGTCACCTGCACACACAGATATCCTCCTAAAATAGCTAAAACTAAAAACAAACTAAAAACTACTTCCAAAAATATTAAGCTTTGATATTAATGAGTTTTTTGGGTTCATTGAGAACATGGTGGTTGTTCAATAATAAAATTAATCCTCTAAAATACAACTTGCCTAATAATTCTGCACTCCCTGTATATATATGTATATATGTAGGGCTTTTAAGGTTAGCCTTTGAGTAGCAGTTAAACTTGACAGATGTGGTTGTCACACAGCAGCGGTTTTGCCTATAATCTGCATAAAAACCCTGGTTTTGCTTGAGCATTTTTGTAAACACTGAAACGAAGCAGACTGACAAGCATTCTGGCACGGAACAAAGTGCAAGCGGGGGGACATAGTGGCAGAATTATTCATTAATATATATATTTATATTTTTTTTCCCCCTGTACATTCAGTGTGGTAATCCCTTGACATCTCTTTTACAATATTAAAAAGGTTTCCTGGTTCTATTGCTGTGGATCATGTGCACCTCAGTTCCACGCTTAAGGCTAGACTCAATGATTGGCCAGACATTGTTGGCAAGAAAGCTTTAAAAAAAGTCCAGGTGCAGATTCAAATCCCAAATGAACAAGTCTGTAATGACTACGGCACATAAACTCCCTGAGCCGGGATAAAGAAAAGGTCAGTGATCAGAACAGGAAGTCTGTAATACACCAAAGCTTTTGATTTTCTCTTTCTGGATGATCCGCAAGTGAATTGTGTTGAATATATTGAGTTTTAAATTAATTGGTCTATAAAATCATGCAGTCAAAAGTCTCCTAATGATCTGAGTGATCTGATTGGTTTATATTTAGTGAAAATATCTAAAATCTATGAGGTCCTATAGGCCATTAAGTAATTTTTTAACGAGTAACAGTACTTTAAAATCAATCCTAAATCTAACTGGTAGCCAGTCTAAAGACCTGAGTATCGGTGTGATGTGATCAGATTTTCTGGTTTTAGTCAGAATCCTGGTGGCAGCGTTCTGTCAGGAGTGCATTACAATAGTGCTAAATGGGTTGGCGTGCATCCGATTATAAAAGTCTATGATATGATATTTTAATGCAAAACGGGTTTTAGTGGTTATTCAGGGTGATGCAAATCGAACAAATATAACGCATTATTTTCTCGTTAATGCAAAATCTTCAGAATACACAGACAGTAAGGCAGTCTGAGGCAGGTTGCCAGACAGTCACGCAACTCAAAGTGTGGAAATAATTGCTTATAAATGCAATGCATCGATTTTTGGTGCCTTTTAAAAAACCTGTTAGTGACTTCAGCAAGAGTGACCGTGACGTAGCTGCTTTAAGAAATCCATCATCCCCTGGGCCCGTATCAGAACCAATTCCCTCTCCCTTGGAAACTAAATCAATTAATAAATAAAAACTAAAAAAAAAATCTGTCTGTCTGTCTCTGTCTGTCTATATATATAACTACACATCAACTAGTTACTTGAATATTTAAATTTTATTTGGCCCAAACTTCACTCTTACTTTACATAGATTATAATATTGCCTGAATTTGTGCTTTTTAGTCCAGTCATTAATAAAAACGTCCTTTAACATTTTAAACGCATATCTGTGCTTATATCGAATTACCATAATGTCTTCTTAACCAAGCCCACACAAGAATATTAGTACAACAATATTTTTTGCTATTCCTTCAAATAGTTTAATTAGTTGAATTTTACAGAGTATCTATCTGCTCAACCCCACCCCCAAAAATTGCCCCAAATATCTGTCTGGCCACCCTGCTATGGTTGGCAAGAACCGGGTCTGGTTAAAGCACCTGTTTATTATGCCACTCTGGCCAGTACGGGTTATCTGGCCAGTAGGGGTTATTGGGAAGTGGTGGCTCATGGTTAAGGTGTTGGACTGCCAACCTGACGATTGTGGGTTCGATTCCCAGCTTCACCAACCCCCAATTGCTCAGTTGTATAAATAAGATAAATGTAAGTCGCTCTGGATAAGGGCGTCTGCCAAATACTGTAAATATAATTAAAGCTGCCATTATTAAAAAGGCACTCACAACTGCTTTGTTTATAATGGGGATACAAAGGTTTTTTTAATAAAGTATATCTCTTCTAATACCTAATTTTTTTAGAATTACTTTAGCTGCCCCATGTTTTCTGTGCCTTCAGGAGTGGTTTATCGGTAAGCCACTTCAGGATGACGAATCCACGATTATCCACCATTACGCCTTTGCGGAAAACCCGTCTGGCTTCAAGTACCCAGACTTTAGTGCGGGATGGGCTCTGAGCATGCCGCTCGTCAACAGGTAAGACAGGTCCTCTAACTTCTAGCCTTGCTAATAATGTGAATTCTGTAACACACGCACACATATATATACATGTACACACAGACTGGAAGTAAAAGATGAAACATGAAATATGTGAGGCTGCTGTGAAGCTGCAATTTTCGAAACTTTATTCAGCAAGTCTTTTGTGTAACTATGGCATCACTAAGACCTCGAGTCATCAGTTCCATAATGTGTGGTTTACACCAGACGTCGTATACGAGACAAACTTAAT
This sequence comes from Bagarius yarrelli, assembly GCA_005784505.1. NCBI lineage: Eukaryota > Metazoa > Chordata > Actinopteri > Siluriformes > Sisoridae > Bagarius > Bagarius yarrelli. The sequence goes on along the minus strand of VCAZ01000014.1, from coordinate 3,612,215 downwards.
TAACATAATAATAGTTTTGTTAATCAAAGCCGGGTTTATACTGTGCGATTTTTAATAGATTTTGCCATGTATTGCTTCTCGGACTGTATGAACATGATCCCCATGTCACGCTATAGGATTTCAGTTTGTCATGATATCAGAATGTACGACAGTCAAAACACGTCAAAAATGGACTCACATCAAGAAGTGCCACATCATCAATCCATGACACGTTCAGTAAAGCACATTCTCACGCTAAATGGTAGCTAGCACACGTCATGCAAAACACTCCTTTTCCCTCTAAAAGTTAATACGTTTTTCTCTTTGCTCTTCTGTCCATCAGCTTTTGTTTCGTCATTTTTTTCTAAAGTGATTTAATTATGTCATCAGGTTTGGCACAACTTTTGGTTCTTGGTTTGACGGTCATCCTAGGACACACTGCAAGAAAAGTGTCCTTTTGACACTTTGACCAGAATTTCAGCAGAGGAAAAAATGTGTAGGATTATCGGAATCTTGTAGGATCTCTGCCGAGCAAAGCATGACTAAAATCGCCCAGTAAAAGCCTGACTTTACTTGAAAGATGAGAATAATCCGGTCTGTAGCTGTACGCACTTTCATGAGTGGTCAGTAGCTAGTTGTTTTTACAGATAGCCATGGAACAAGGAAAAAACGTTACTACAACAGCAAAAGAAATATTTAAATGCAGTTCATTATATAAAAGTGTGAATAGTTTTTGTGGGTTTGTACATTTGTGTCTTTTTTAAAAGAAAGACAATAAGAATAAAGTAAATAAACAAAAAGTAACTGTTGCTCAAAATAACAAAAATGTTATTTTGCCCAAGCTTGTTTCTCAATTTAGACCATCCTCAAGGTCTACAAAGATATAACACGAACATGCCAAGTCCCAGTTTTATCAGCTAGTATCCCCAGAGATGCACTCAAGGTGGGGAGAAAGGCAACAGTTCACAAAAAACAATTGAGGGAAAAAGATCCTTAGTGACGGAAATTATAAAGAACTGGTTATTTTTAATTCTTTTGCAGGACAACATAAATCAGCATGAATAACCCCAAATCTCAAAAGCAATTTTTCAGTTTCTTCTAGACAGCATTTTTACCTTCTAATGGGAATTTTATATTTACTGAAGATCATTTGATTCCCTCTAGGAAGCATTTAATGCCTTCTGGTAAGCAGACGATACATGATTTTAGACAGCATTTAATATCTTTTTTTGACTGTATTTAATTCCTTCTTGATGCCATTTAAATTTTAACAAGGCAACAAACAGATTTTCAACATCAGCATAGTTTTCCACGGACAGAGTTAAATAAATTGCAAACTAAACAAACAAAAACACTTGATTGATCCCCAAAATGATTTAAACACAGTTTAAGGGTGGCAGCGCTGTCTGTATTGTCTACTCTTTGGGATAGAACATCAAACAGTATAAAAAAAACCCCAAAATGTCCAACAACTTGTCCAACAACAACTCTGGCTGTTAGCATAAAGAAATTTAAGCTAGTCAGTTAGTCGACTGTTTTATACTAGAAAGAAACAGGCCAAGTTTAGTCCAGATTTTTCCACTTCCTGACACCGATTCCAGCTCCTCCTGGAGAATCTTATGATATTTTTACTTGAAGAGTAAAAATGAATGTATAAAGTGAGTCCAGGGAATCCATCCAGTAAAAATTGCCTCATAGTAGAATCAACTAATAAGCTAATAGTGTACAAGTTGGGGTGTTAGAGCAAGGGTCAGTGTTGTGAACTTTAGTTTGAAGCGATTATATGTAGAGGTATTACACATAATATCATTCAATACTAGTTTTGTGGTGACTTATTAAATATGTCTATAGAAAATCTACCCCACCTCAGCAGCCCATGTCAGTGTTATTTTGCCAGATGCTGTCCATGGTGCTGAACCTCAAGCTGTTTACTATTCATACAAATAGTTTGGGGATGACCTTTAAATACACATAATTGTCTTGTGGAAAAACAAAACGTCTCTAAGGTTACGTATGTAACCTTGGTTCCCCAAGAGAACGAGATGCTGCGTCAAAACCTATATGGAAAATCTTTCTGCCTGACCGCAATCTTGAAGCACAACAATTAAAAGGCAAAACGTCATGCGTTTGGCATGTCATTGACTAGGAAGTACGGCAAGCATCCAGCTACTGTGAGTCTAGCTTGGAGACAGGGATCCCAGTGGTATGTCCACATAATAAATTGCAATAGGAACAAGATGCCCATGCCGCCATAACTCCAATACGATGTCTCTGTGGCCAACCCTACCTACCGGGCCGGCAGACCACCGTATTAACCTTCTCTTTGGACCTTAAGTAATTGCACCATGCCTGCCCTTGGACCCCCAGGCCTCGCAGTTATATGCTGTAGGGAGGTACCCTATGAGGTATGTGGTGCCCATATTCCCATGTTACTTTTCTCCCAGTTAGAAGGATGGAAAACCTGGGATCACCAGGCCTCCACACATGATAACAGCAGCATGCTCGGCTCCCCCTTTGTTTTTTTTTCCATGATCTGTCCCAGTGCAAGGACAACACCCTGGATTTCAGTGTTGCCAGCTCCAGATTACAGAAGCAGATAAACGTGTGCGAGAACAACCCTGACGCATGACATATATCTGTTTGGGGGGTTTTCAGGGCTCATGTCTGAGAAGCGATGACTCCCTTTGTGGGGTCTCCTCGGAGCTCCTCCAGTGCTGGGATCCTTGTAGGTGAGGGAGATCTTTTCAACCACCCACCTACTCATCGTTTTTGGAGGCTGGAAGCCCTTTTCTAGCTGCTAAAGATGAATAACTAGTCCGACCTTTAGCATTTAGAACTCCTTCTACGCATACTATAATAAAAGAAAGTTCTAGAATTATCCAATCAATAATGACTCTCTACATTATATACTGCCAGGTTTTTACGGGAGGGACAGTTCTATCACCATGTCAAGAACAAACACAAACCTCAAATTAAAACCGAGCCAAAGATATCAATTTTATATAAAGCTGTCATTTTTAATATAATGTATGACGTATGGCTTAATTGATTTTAGATATATGTTTTATTAGGTGCTTATCTCGAATGGATTTTGTATTTCAGGCTGTCCAATAGGGTGAAAGATCAGCCTCTGAAGTCAGACTTTACCATAGACCTCAAACATGAGGTAAGTCCAAAAAATAATATTGATCTTGCCCGATAATGCATTTTTTAATTAAGACTTCAGTGGGCTCATTAATTCTATCTGTTATTTCCTCTTTGAAAACTTTTCTGACTGCTAATAATCTGTACTTAAAAACACTCTGATGTCTGTACTTTTATCTCTTCTCATCTTTTATTTTCGCACCGTTTTCTTGCCAGGCAGCTCCCAAATTAAACCAGTAGCTCTGCAGAGATTTTTTTTTTAGACTGGCAATGCCACTCTGTCTCTCTCTTACCCTCAGTCCTCTCTCCCTTTTTTTCATTCTCAATTTATTCTCACCTTCTGAGATGAGTTTGCTTTCAGGAGTTTTTTTCCTCCTTGCTATTACTGCACATCTTTAATCCTCTCTCACTTTGAATTAAATCAACAATACCTCTATCTTGGCTTTTTTTCATTGTTTTTTTTTTTCACATCTCTGGTCTCGTCAGTTTTGCCTTTGGTGCTCAGGGCAATATTTTTTGCACTTCTGGATGTACTGTGAAACTCTTATTATCTTGCCTTGGAATGTACATGAACTGTCTGAAGACATTAGTTCCATCTGCCTAGTGTGAAAGTAAGGTGCGAGAATATGTCTGGAATAATAATACTTTTCGGATAATTAGCCAATCATCAATCTGCTTTGGGATTAGCATGTTCGACTTTTCAGTAAATGAATGACCTTGAAATTGAGGGTTTTGTTGGGATTTGACCAGAATAGTACTAAGACGTTGAAGCATTGTTATGCCCCCAGAAGGGGTCTCTGTCAGAGATTGAGTCATCTAGGATATGTGAAATATCTTTCTAACCTTTAAAAAACCTTGAAAACTTTTCTTTACTTACCTGCGGTGTATTAAAGCTTTTTCGAAATCTCTTTCTGGCTTTTACATAGCATTGAAATGTGGGTTTTTACTGTTCTAAATAAAAAAAAACAAAAAAACAAAACTTTAATTCCCTTATAAATTGATTGAGATGTACAGATTTCTCTTGCCTAGATATCAATACCACCAAGCTGCCAATATTGGGAGTAATTCCCTAACCTTTTTGTTATTAAGGTTGGTTCCAATCTTTTCGTACCTGTTTGGTACCAAATTGCAAGTTGAATGCCACAGTATGCCACAGTGGCGCTGACTTTGTTTAATAACATTTAAGAAGCATGACTACCTTTCAAAAGCAGGACTTTTGGTAATTTGTCATTGTAGAGCACCCAGGCTTGTGTCTGCATCATGACAAATTAAAAAACTAATTATGCGTGCAGAAGCAAATCGGTGCTCGTGACAATCATGCAGTGTGAGGGATCAAAGACACAATCTGAGACATTCGCTATTTGGCATGATTATTATGTGCACCTGTTGTTGATTTAAAATCCTACTGTGAGAAAGGAGTTCTGACTGAAAAATACTTCTTCAATGACCTACAACCAATCAGAGAGCAAGATACAGGACAGCGGGAAGTTCAGGAAGAATTCCGTTCACATGTTTTTCTTGTGGGCTACCATTTTATTAAAACGTCAGTTCTTGCAGATAAACTATGTTCTGCTGCGTTGCTGAGTTGTTGGTGATTCTTCCTATTGTAAAATCATGCAGTGTGTAACTTCCTGTCAGCAACTGAATGTTTCCCCATATGGTCATGCATTCTGTTTAGATCAATGTCTTAACTACTGAGCTACCACTTTGTCCAGCAATTGTTCCTGTTATTTAATATGGGACCAATTTTAGGGCAGTTTCTATATCATTTAAAATTTACCATTTACAGAAGACTGTTTTTTGTGACTGTAGTAAATGTGTAACAGTGCTCTAAACAATTGTATATAGAAACTTTATCAACAAAAACTAAAATCAAACTGTGTGTTCATGTTCTAGGTGGCGCTGTATGTCTGGGATGAAGGTAAAGGGCCTCAGCTCATGCCTGTTCCTGAACTGTGTACGTTGCCGGAGCATTCACCTCAAGCCCAGCACTGTGCCACTACTGTTAACACACACTCACCACTGTGTGTAGGTAAACACACCATCTGGTAAAACACTTTCAGTATCACCACTTAGCCTTGATTTCTCATCAGTGTCTTTATATTTATACACAGCATGTCTAAATGTCTATTTATAACATACTGCATGCACTGACTCAAAATATGCAAAATATCACTGGGTTCAGAAGGACAAACAACAGTTTTTATGATAAATATTTCAGTAAAGCTTTAGTTAAATAAAGTGCAGGCTAGCTGTCTAGCGGCTAGCTGTTCGCTGTTCTTTCCCAAATTTGCCTTTTATATAGAAGGTTCCGATATAATTTTGTGCAAATCCCAGACTAATTTTAATTTCAAGCTGCCGTGTACACGTCTTCTTTTTATTATTCAAAGCATTCCTGCTTCCTGTGAGTGCTAGCGCACTTTTAGCCCTCGTAAAGTATCACTCATGCAGCTCATGTTATTGGGAACACGTAGAACACATCCTGTTGGAATAAATAAGAACTTTACACAAAATCCTGATTCTCCACAAGCAAAAATATTGTAATATTAAATCAAGATAAATGTTTAAATAAGTATTTGTCAAGCGTGCAATTTAAACATGACATTAGGGGGACAGACAGACAGACAGACAGACAGACAGACAGACAGACAGACACAGACAGACAGACAGACAGACAGACAGACAGACAGACAGACAGACAGACAGACAGACAGACAGACAGACAGACAGACAGACAGACAGACAGACAGACAGACAGACAGACAGACAGATTGATTGATTGATTGATTTGATTTTGTGTGTTTTCCAACTGATAAAGATTTATTCTAACAGTGAGAGACAGAATAACAACAAAAACATCCAGAAAAAACTTATTTTAATGAGTAAAAAATGTATTTGACCCCTTCAAAAGACGAGACTTGGTACTTGTTGGCAATCACAGATAGCAGATGTGTCTTATAGTTGGCCACCATGTTTGTACACATGTCAGGATGGATTTTGTCCCACTTCTCTTTGCAGATTCTCTCCAAGTCATTAGGGTTTTGAAGCTGACACTTGGCAACCTTAACCGTCAGCTCCCTCCACAGATTTTCCATTAAGCATGGCATTAAGATCTGTAGACTGGCTAGGCCACTCTAGGATTTTGAGCCACTCCTTTGTTGCCTTAACCGTGTTTTTTGAGTCATTATCGTGCTGGACTACCCATTCGTGACCCATTTTCAATGCCTTGGCTGAGGGGAAGATTTTCTTTTGACAGAACATGGCCCTGTCCATCATCCCTTTGATGCAAAACCCACCCAAATCATATTGTTTCCAACTCAACATGTTTGACGGAGTGAATCGTGTTCCTGGGGTCATAGGCAGCATTTCTCCTCCTTTAAACACGGCAAGTTAGGTTGATGCCAAACAGCTGGATTTTGGCCTGATCTAATCACAACATTTTTTTTTTACCCAGTTCTTCTCTGAATCATTCAGATGTTTATTGGCTAACTTTAGACGGACCTGTACATTTGCTTCTTTGGGCAAGGAAACCTTGCGGGTGCTGACTTCAAATCATTAACAAGATCCTCGTATGTAGTTCTGGGCTGATTCCTCACCATTCTTATGATCATTAAAACTCCATGAGGTAAGATCTTGCATGGAGCCCCAGACCAAGGGAGATTGACAGTTATTGACATCACAAAAAAAAAAAAAAAAACTTTAATTTATAATCGATAGATAGATAGGTAGACTTATGGATGAATATTTGTCATATATTTCTTTTATACAGTTTGAACATTATCCATACATACTGACATACTCTAAACGTTTTTTCAATTTGTAATAGATACACAGACAGATGAATGGATGAATGAATGTTTCTGTGGATCTTTATCCTCCTCCTAAGTGCTGTTGGGCGTGGAACAGCTGGTCGCATGGATTTGTGGGATTAGGGACAATTTTTGAAGGCATTGTCTTTTGGCACTAATGTTGTTTGGCTCTTTGATTAAGGAAAAACAATGGAATGGTGTATCAGTCCTTCAGGGCAGGGGATTTGCAACAGACAAGACAAGTCTCAGTACAATAAACACACGCAGATGAATGATTAAATGCACAAGACTAAATGCAGCAAGGGGCAAACTATGGATACTAATTATGTAAAATTGACTGTAAAATTTGCATTACAAATATAAACCACTCACAGCTGCAACATATGGACGGACAGACGAACAGACAGACCGACAAAAAAAAGGATGGATGGATGGATGGATGGATGGATGGATGGACTGATGGTAGGTTGGTAGGTCGTTTGATGGATGGATGGATACCACTGCACTCAAAGCACTTTTGTATGTCGCTGTGGACAAGAGTGTCTGCTAGATGCTGTAAATATAACAAGATAGATAGATAGATAGATAGATAGATAGATAGATAGATAGATAGATAGATAGATAGATAGATAGATAGATAGATAGATAGATAGATAGATCTATACTATTGTATTTTTTCAGCTAGTACATGCAGTGATCTCAATGGAACAACAGAAGTAAAACACTTTTCATAGATTTATTTGCATATTTATCAAAATTATTTCACATTATTTTCCAAGTCACATTGATTCTCCAGACACGTCACCTTCATCTGCAGTCCTAACTTTGAACCGGTTTAACATTTATCCTTCATACTCGGGAAAAGTACTGCTAATGAAAGCTTCTCGTTTAAAGGTGAAACAGAAATCATGTCAGATTCTTTTATAAAGAACATGGTGAACGTGTGCTATTACTTTGAACAGAAGGAGAACTTTCGGAATATAATTTTTTGCCTGACGTGATTAGCATCTCAGGGAAGAAATGAGCTGAAAGGAAATGTTCTCCTCCTGATGACAGATAGTGTCTTCGAGGATTTACTCCATGTCTCAATTGAACACTTTAAAGATGCTTGCACAGAGACAGCATCAGAGCTTATGAGGTTTATCCCAGGCGCGATCATTGCTAGTTGAAAACTTTAGCCAATACCCTTTCTGGAGTTCCTGGAATATATTCAGCCATGCCAATTTTTGTCCATCTTTTGTGAGATCTTTAAAACATTGTTCAAAAATAAACTGATGTAGTCTCATTTGGATTTTTAGAATTGTATAAATTATTTGGGTTTTTATTTTAGTGTAGTTTCATTTAATACTAACTTACTACTTTTGGGTGGGAAGTGGTGTTGGAATTTTAGTTGGAAGATCAATTCCCCAGCACCACCAAGTTGCCACTGTTTGGCCCCTTGAGCAAGGCCCTCAATCCCCAATTACTCAGTTGTATAAATAAGATAAATATAATTCGCTCTGGATCTGCGGCTGCCAAATGTCGTAAATGTTAATGTAAAAAGAAGTTTTTAATTTTAAATCACTGAGTCCATATTTTTGGGATTTTATTAGAGCTATTTTTATAGAGCTTTTAACGACAGACATTTTCTTAAAATAATGTAAAATATAAAGTAAAAATAAATTCATATTTATTTCCAATTAATAACGTTAGCCAGGAAACTCATGAGATTGCAAACTCCCTGAGATTGTATTGGAAAGAAACATTGAGAGAACTTAAGGGGGCACTCATCTTCACCTGGGTGACACCGAAGTGTGTCATTATTAATAATCTCCTGACTACACACACGTATATATCCAGAACACAGTTGTGTCCGAAAGCTTTGAACAGCAAAGTTCCAAGATAAGCACAGACCGACCACTGCAGCTCAGCGTCACTAATAACACACCACACAACAGAAGAACGAACAGCATCATCATTAATCAGGAATATATTGTAAAACACTGCCAGGATCGCTGGGATTGGGAGAGAAAAAAAAAGAAAGAAAGAAGCCATTGAAGAAAAAAAAGAAAGAAATAAAGCGATGGAAAAAAAAGAAAGAATAAAAATTAACAATGTATGTTTTCTTACAATTTAAGTATATAAATCTGTATATCTTTTTTTTTGTATTTATATTTTATATAGTATTTATATCTTTTGTTTTTTTTGTGATTTTTTATTTGTTATATATTTCTCCACCTATATAAAATATTCTTAAGCTTTAAGGTATTAGGCGAAGGTATAAGTGTTAGACGTTAATGACCCTGTCCCATGACCCATGAGAGAGAGAGAGAGATGGAGAGAGAGAGAGAGAGAGAGAGAGAGAAACAGAGAGAAAACAGAGAAGAAAAAAAGAGCGAAAGATAAATTGGATTTCAGTCAAAAAAATGAACATGAATAATAAAGTTAATATAGATTTTCTTTCTTTAGTTAAGTCTTTCCCTTTATCCCTTATTAATAAATCATTACAATTTCCCACTGCGGTCGGAGTTGGTTTTTGCATTTTACTTTGTCAGCATGTCTTCTCAGGATTTCCCAGCAGTCTAGTATTTATCGCAGACCTGCTTACCTGCATGACATCTCAGCGGTGCTTAGTTAGAGCCGCCGCACAGCCACACGGTTTATATATATATATATATATATATATATATATATATATATATATATATATATATATATATATAAACCGAGTATTTTTTCATCCTTAAGCCTGAGAAAAGCAGTGTTGCTTTCATCTAAGCAGCTCTGTGCTGTCACAGTTTTCAGCTTCTCACCTTTTTTTTTTTGATGGATTTGCTGCAGGTTTTATTATAACTAGAGGAATAACTAGAGCATCATTTAAAAAATAATCTTAAATTAAATAACAGGACTTTGTCAATAATTTTGGATGCTAACTGTTTATTTTTGGTTCAAACCAAAGTGATGACACAGATGGTGTGATGTAGCCTGAAACAAATCCTACCAAAATAAAGTAAAAGATCTTAAAGTGTGTTAATGTATATATACTATATTGCCAAAAGTTTCTTGTCCACCTCACCATTAGATCTATATGTGGTTCCTCTCCAAAATGTTGCTCCAAATTTGAAAGCATGCAGTCGTCTAGTATGTCGTTGTATGTTTTAGCGTTACATAATTGTTCCTTTACTGAAACTACAAGACTAAAACACTATTCCAGCATGACAATACATCTGTGCACAAAACCCCTGAACTCTGTTAAGAAAACTTCTGCACAAAGCCATGACTCAAACACCACTGAACACATTTGGGATGTACTGGACCTCTTTACCTGACGTTAGCACCTGATCTCACACTCTAAATTGTAAAGGAAAAGAGTGGCGTTTAATCCAACAACTTAATAGGAAGCAAATCTAGAATAAGATGAAAATCAGATATGTTTTGGTTTTTTTTGATGGTCAGGTGTCCACAAACTTTTGACAATAAAGTGTATATTACTGCAAAATCTGTAAAATATATATTTTATTGTAATTATATATTTTATTAGTGGTTAGCACTGTTGCCTCACAGCAAGAAGGTCCCAAATTCGTATCTTCAGGCAGGAAGTTTGCATGTTCTTCCCCTCTTGCGTGGATTTACTCCGGGTTCTCCGGTTTTTCCACCCACCGTCCAAAAACATGTGTTAGGTGATCCTACATTTTTTCTAAATAATTAACAAAATAATTATTGATGATTCTAAATTTTCCATACGAGTGAGAGTGTGTGGTTGTTTGTCTGGATGTGGCCCTGTGATGGACATAAGACCTGTCCAGGGTCCAGTAGATCCCCATGACACCGATTGGGAATGAGCGAGTATAAGTGATGGATTGTTGGATGATGTTTTTTTTTTTAAATTTGGTTATTACATGTACAATATTTTCCTTATATCCTAATTTTATCTTTTAACATTTTTCTTTTTTATTCTGTCTGTATCTTTCATTTCATTTGATCTTTTCTTCCACCAATTATTTCTGAAGCACACCTCCACGAGATAGTAAAGAGCTGTGAATCCAGCGGATAATTGCAATGTGCCCATTTTACACAAAAGGGGGAATAAAGGCAGAATGTGGGGGTAAATCTAGTAGCACATCCCCTGCAGGTGAAGTGAGGGTGTAAAGTGAAAAGAGCCTTTTTTTCCCTTTTGTGTGTGAGACTGGACAGAGGTAAATGTGTCACATCTGGGAAATTTCACCCCAGACAGATGAACTCTGAATCTTTTGTAGATTTCTTTTTTTCCCCCACATGAAGCTTAGCGCAAGTGACATGCTAGTTTCTCTGTCAAAACTCCTTAAATGTGATTGGACAAGAAACACCTGCTCGTGGCTAAATATAGCTTGTGCTTAGTCGATTTAAGAGAATTGTGTGTGTGTGTGTGTGTGTGTGTGTGTGTGTGTGTGTGTGTGTGTTTGTTAATTCCACAATGGAAAAATGGTTAATCCTCCCATACATTTAACTGCTCTTATTGTACGTACAGTAAATTTAACATCCATATGTGTTCATGCCTTTCCAGAATTTACCCTCACTCCTATAATAACTTCCCATTAGATTTTCCAGTTAGCCTTCACTCGTTAAAATGTTTCGTAGTAAAGGAAAAAAACAAAAAGAAAGAAAGAAAGTAAGAGAAATAGAAAAGTGGGGAAGAAAGTTAAAAAGGAAAGAGACAGATAGAAAGAAAGAGAAAATAAAAAGAGAGTCCGGAAAGAAAGAGAGATAAGAAACAGAGACAGGGAAGAAAGAGAGAGACAGGGAAGAAAGAGAGAGACAGGGAAGAAAGAGAGAGACACAGGAAAGAGAGGGATGGGAAAGAGAGAAAGAAGGAAGGAAAGAAAGAAAGAAAGAAAAAGAAAGGTTGTATAAATGACTGCTTATTGTTGTCATCCATGTGCTACTGCTACATCTGGTGTTACATTTTGTGCTGTCACTCGTCTTGACATTAAGAAACTTTATGATTTGTAAATTATACTTGGCAAATAGTAGATAAGCTGCAGGCCATTTAAAAATCATCCCTGGGCTGCACTTTGGACATCCCTGCTTTAAACAATAAATAACTTAGAACATTTCATTCTGGATTATAGCTCACTTTCAGTTTCACCTGTAAAGACTGCATTTATTCTATTAAAAGGAATAACGTAACAAAGTTTAGCAGGCTGTCTATAAAAGAAGTCATTTTTATCGTAAAAAAAAAAAAGGAAAATAATCAGAGACGTTTCACAGTCATTTTATAGCCAATAAACAATCAGAATTACGATTAGAAATGTTTTGGAAAAGATAAGAAACCACTGGTTTCCTGTGCAACAGACAACAAACAAACAGGCAAGCCGAAGAAGATAACAGCTAGCGACAGAATCAATGTGAGAAGGACACAAACCATCAACATTCATTAGCATCTCCGGCAACCCCTAAAATCCAGGGTGAAGATCTCACAATACACCATTTAAAAAAAGAGCACAAATACACTGTGGCTGCAAATCCGTAATATAGTAAGAATCAGAGGACCGGGTTATAATTTTCCGAGAACTACGGAAATGAGAAATCTTAGTCAATAGCTAAGTGACGGAAAAGCCAAAGGAAATAAAGAAAGACAAACAATCGGGACAAACTTCATTATTCAGTAAGATTATCTAAAAAAATGACCAGCACAAAGACCTCACATCGAGGGATGAAGCTACAGTTTTGCCAATAACCAGACATTTATATTTACGGCATTTTGTCGGACGTCCTTATCCTGATTGACTTACATTTATCTTATTTATACATCTCCGTAATTAGGGGTTAAGGGCCTTGCTCAGGGGCCCAGCTGTTCTAACTTGATGGTGCTGGGAATCAAACCCTGATTTTCCAATTAGCAGTCCAACACCTCAATCACTGCGCTACTACTTTACATACCCAAACCCAGTAGGCAGCATTTTACCTTCCCAATACCCGAACGAGGGGATACGCCGTCTAACCCAGGAGTCGGCAACCTTTTATACTCAAAGAGCCATTTGGACCAGTTTCCCATAAAAAATAAAACATCCGAAGCCACAAAGCTCTTTTGACATCTAAAATCAAGATCTGAGATGTTTTTAACTATATACTAAGTATAAATACTATATACTACGTTTTTAATTAATAAATTGCATGCAGACATAAATTGTCATTTTTGCTGTAACCGGAGAATACAGTTTTTTTTCAAATATTAAAATGATAGCCAAATATTTATTTTACTTGGTTATTGTAATTTTCGTTCTTGAATCTTATCGCACAGCATTTTCAGAGATTTTTAGGGAGGTGGTAGCACAGTTTGTTAGTGTTGGACCGCTAATCGGAATCGGATAAATATCCGGGTTTGATTCCGAGCACCACCTAGTAGTTATTAATTGCTCAGACAGTTGTATAAAAGGGATAAATGGAGTCACTTTGGATAAGGGCGTCGCATATCTGGGGGTTGTGACGCATATTTTGAACGACAAAAAATTAAAGACATTTTATTTTAACGTTACAAGATCACCATCGCCTTCAGAATTATTAACAAAACAACTAAAATAATATAAATTCGATTATTTGTTCTCATTATTTTCTCCAAAGCCACAGGAAAGAGCCGCATGCAGCTGCGGAGAGATTGAGCCTGAGAGATAACCTTTAGAAACATTCCAAAGAAAAATTCCAGAAACTGATGATTGGTATATTTTAATTAATTTTGTTTGTTAGAAGACTCTGAAATTAGGTGATCTTGTGTTATGCAACACAGCTAAAAGTAAATAACAGGAAATAGAAAGAACCAGAACCCACATTTTGTCACGGACAAGCCAGGCTTTACCACAGTGCACCGCTCTCACTCCCCAGAATTCTGATCACACACACTTGATTCTCATTTCCTTATCACACACACACACACACACACACACACACACACAATGGACTTTATATCAAAGCCACTCACTCGCCTGGTCTAAGAGAGGCTGAGAAATGACTCACTTCCATGTCTTTGCGTTCTCAAGCTTCCAAAGATTCCAACGGCAGTCCAGACTCTATGATTCTAAGAGAGTTCCACACTCTTAGACTTCTCCAGTGTCCCCGATTAATTCCAAAGCCTCTCAAATTCCTTGTGTTCTGGATAATCCTGTACTTCCTAATATCTTCGTTTGTTCTGCAGACTCTTAAGTTTGTTAAAACCCAGTCATTGACTGCTGTTATCGTTTTCTGCAGAATAAACTGGTCCGTTTAATTCTAACTCCTGTGTGTCGAGTCCGTCTCCTGTTATACATCTCAGATCTAACTTTCAACCTGAATTAATATCATCCATCTAACATTGATTTTATCAATCCAAAAGTGGATTAGTGGATAGTGAATAAGTTGCATTTGTTCTAATATTTATACATGTACCTACCACTTAAAGGTGAAATTAAAAAGGAATAGATTGTTAATAATCTGGGGTTTATAGAGACACTTAAATAGTCTGGGACTTTATAGACACTTAACCCTAGACTACATTCTCTGAATCTGAATGGGGTTTAAGTAGATCTTTACATTGATTTCTGTGCTAGTTTGCAAGTCTAATATATGAGGAATGAATAATTTATGCATTGACCTCATGTTCAATACTAAATTGTAGCCAAAGTAGGAAGAAAAAAAAGAGATCTGTAAGGATCCTAGCTTATTGTGTGTGTGTGTGTGTGTGTGTGTGTGTGAGTGTGAGAATGAGAGAGTGAGAGTGAGAGAGAGAGAAATATTCCTTTATCTTATTTTTATTCTCTTTAGGGTGAGCCTGTTCAAAACGAGGACATATTTGTGGCAGTGAAAACATGCAAGAAATTTCACACAGAAAGAGGTGAGTCGATTAATGAGTTCTTTTTTTTTTAATCTGGGTAATGAATTGTGTTTAAACATTGTGTGGAAATGTTTTTAATATTAAAACCAGGTTGCTTGTCATTGCAATATTATCTTATCCTTTTTTCCCCAAACAATACTTTCTAATCTTACTGATTAATTTAAGTTGATCTAGTAGCAGTTTACAGGTGGTTACAAGTCGGGTTTCAGTCTTAACATGAAGCAAATCTTCTAAAAGTTAACAAAAAAAAACAGATGCGTTCCCATCAGGCGGCTGACTGTGGTATTAGTAACCTATTAAGCAACAGTAAATAAAATAAGACAAGCATAATGGAGCGGAAACATCTGATAAGTCATGTGGGTATAATATACAGACAGATAGTAAGTGAAGGTACATAGCAACAAAATGCTGTTTAGCATCTTTAGCAAATAGTAGAAATGTGCAAATGACAATGTGCAGATTCAATTATATATTAATAAATAAGGCTAGTCGGGTCCCCTTTATTTATTTGCCGTGTTTTAACAGTAGAGATTGTGTCAAAGCAGCTTTACAGAATCAAATCGAATAAGACAATACAGTGAACACTCACTAAAAACACTCAGTTCAGTTTAATATATATCTGTAAATTACTGGTCCCCAACTAAGCAAGTCAAAGGCCACAGAAACAAGGAACTCCGTGTAATTCCTGGTTGAGCATAACAGCCACATAGTTACCGACTTCTTTAAAGCGTTTTTTTTTTCTATTCCTGCCACAAGATTGTGCTATTATTATAATAAATATTCTCTTTACTTTACCATTAAGACCTTGAACTTTCTGAGATGCTGTTGATTTATTAGGTACCCATTTTATGTATGGTATCAGGTGTAACAAACCTGGCAATAGAGATGTTTTTGTTTCTGTCACTAATATCATTTTGTTGCCTAACACAAATCTATCATGGCTGCTGTTGCTTTACGTATTCCCCATGGATCACTCCTCGGCCCACTTTTTTTACTATTTGTTCACATTTTTGCATCTAGTTTCTGTTTGTAATCTAATGTTTAGATAAAAGTAAGAGGTATGTAGGCTCTTTTTGATTATTTGTCCTGTAAAGCAAAGCTGATACTGGACTGCAGCATATTTCATTTATCTACTCCGAAGCTGCACTTTGTGTAATATTCAAGAACATTCTTGAAATACATCTGGATTGTCTGAATGGTGGTCTGGATTAGAGCATATGCAGCTGTAAAACTTTTATCATTTATGTTGTCGGTCAGATGTGGCAGCTGCCCATTCCATAGGCACGAATACACCCCATACTATGAAACTTCAGCCTTTTGAAAGAAACTCTGATAACATTTTTTATAGGTTTCAAAAAGTAGTTTGACCAAAAAGGTTTTTTTACTCTGTCTTTGTATATTTTAACATTTGGTCCAAAGAAAATCAGTACAGTGGTGTCTCAAATGGTTAAGGTGCTAAGTTGTTGACTGGAAGACCAGGAAGACCTGGGTTTAAGTAATCAACCCACTGCTGTCAGCCACTGTTGGGTCCTCAGACAAGACCCTTAGTCTTTCTGCGCTGTATCATAACTGACCCTGCTCTCTGGCTCCAACTTTCTTTTATCTTCTATTGTAAATATAATATGCAGCCGTAACCTTTCTACGCTCTCCCAGCGTTTTGGTAAGTCGTCCCATCCAGAGCGACTTACATTTATCTCTTTTAGACAGCTGAGCAATTAGGGGCCTTGCTCAAGGGACCACAGTGGTGGCTTGGTGGTGCTAGAAATCAAACCCCAGTCTTTCTGGTGCTGGGAATCAAATCCCGGTCTTTCAGGTATCAGTCCAACACCTCAACCACTAAGCCACCACTTTACCACACAACCAGACAGTTTTGGGTGAAACAGCTTACTTAAGAGAACTCCTTTTATAGGTATGCAAACATACTTAAAGTTTATCAGAAAAAAAAAAAATAGAACTTTTTTTGTCCGAAAATGTCCAAGAGGTTGTACAACCCGTATTCTAAAAAAATTGTATCCCAAACTTTTTGAATGTTAATCTGAGCTCATTTTGTGCATAAAAGTGTACAATTTCTTAGTTATTTGTTATATAATCTATGTTTTATTGTGAATAAAATATCGGCTCATGTGTTCTAGTTTTAATTTTATTGAAATTTTTAAAACTTGATGAATTAATTATTTTTTATATTTATAATGTTGAGACTGGCTTAGTCGGACCTCTTCTGTTTGTATGTGCTGTGCAATTTTAAAACTTTGAGACACGAAATAATAAACAATAACTATTTGGTAGCATTTTCTGTCACGAAGTTGACATTTCTTTGATTAGCTATGTGTGCCTTCTGTACCATAGCGAAGTGGCCTGGGAAAGGTCAGACCTGTTGCAGAATCGAATGACTCATGCCTTTACCTTTACCTGGACACTAGTTTATGCTTGGCTAAGTTTCTTGTCAGACACATTCCTAATTCATTTGACCCTGAGAAAGTGGTGTATTCTATTATCATTTGGTCTCCGAGTTAATCTCTGGTCACTGGTTTGTAAAAGAATTGACATTATTTTGTTAGTCTTTAATTTGCGGTTTAATTAATGGTTCTGGCGTTTTAATTTCATTTTGTTTAACAAAAGTCCGATAGATCATCGGTTCTTCTGAAGATTTTTCGGTGTCTGCAGTAGACACTTGCACAGGACGTCTTTTTTTTTCGCTCTTGCAAACCTCTGTCCTTCTCCTGTTTTTTCACTTGCTTCCCTTTTGAGTTTAATTTAATAAAATAATATTAAAAATATTTGTAGCACTAAGTGTCATGTGATTCTGCCTTGTTTTTTGCCTCGTTGTGGGCCTAGTTTACATTCCGCTCATGAGGTACCCAGGAGTTACCGACCTTGTAAATTATTTTTATTTTATTTAAGTCGTTCTTTTTGCTTTCGTGAAGTAGATAAATAATATTTTTTTTGTTTTCAATAATTTAATTTAAAGATAATTCTATTTTGCAGAGGTCCCACAAATATTTTTTTTTTTATCTCATGACCTTCTCGCCCTCACCCGCATTCACCCATCAAATGTTGTCCCGCGTCACACTCTGTTGCATCAGGTCCCACTGGTCCCGCGGTACTCCAACAGGAATGCAGGTCTCAAGCTTGCACATATTAACCTTAGACTGTTTCTGTCATCTGATTCTCTTGTTCCTGTTGGGCACAATAGCAAAACAGATCGGTGTAATGTAGATTGTAACCATATGAACACCTGACCATCACAAACATATGATTTTAAACATTCTTCAACTTATCTCAGATTTGCTTCCCATTTCTCTCCATTCTTTTAGTAAGGTTTGGCTACAATTTGAAGCTTTAATCAGATAAGAAGGGCTGTGAATTGGATTGTTTTTAGTCACCCGCACTGCAGGACCCAGCAACTTGAGGTTGAGCAAAAGGGCCAAGTCTCTGCAGTGCAAAGAACTGATGCACATACAGACACGTATTCAATACAAAAGTGACTCTCTTGTTAAGGAATAGAACATTCTGTCAGTTCTTTTGGTCAGGTAAAACTCGTCGTCTTTTTGTTGAGTCCATCACGAGCCCTGTGCATGACCTTTCCCTTGTTCTTTTCTGCAGTTTCTGTTCGACTCAATGATCAGCCTGACATTTCAATCCTGTTTGCTTATGATTTACCAATACAATATCTTTTCTATGTTTTTGGGCTGTCCTTGTCCTTGTTATTCTTCTTTACTTGCTAAAATCATTGTTTTTTCAAATGTTTTTTGGTTTAACAGCAATAATTAAAATGATTTTCGACGTCACTAGCAGTTTATGAACTGTCTGTAGAACCTTAATGTATAAATAATCTGATAGCCTGACAAGAGTAGAATTAATTGTTGGACATTTTACATTTGGCAGATGTCCTTATCCAGATTAACTTACATTTTTTTTATTTTTTTTTATACAACTGAGCAATTGGGGGTTAAATGCGTTGCTCAAGGGCCCACAGTGGGGGCTTGGTGTGCTAGGGATTGAACCCTGGTCTTTCTGGTGCTGGGAATCAAACCCCGGTCTTTCTGGTGTCAGTCCAACACCTTAACCACTGAGGCCCCACGTTACCACACAACCAGACAGTTTTGGGTCGGAGAGCTTACTTAGGAGAACTCCTTTTATAGGTTCGCAAGCATGTGTGAGCTGTTAAAAGTGGGTTTATTTAAAGGAGTTTATTAGAAAAAGAATAGAAATTTTTTTAGGTCCAAAAATTTAGAAGAGGTTGTACAACCCGTATTCCAAAAAAAAAAAATTAATCCAGAACTTTTTGATTGTTAATCTGAGCTCGTTTTGTGCATAAAAGTGTATAATTTCTCAGTTATTTGTTATATAATGTGAATAAAATATCGGCTCATGTAATTTGAAAGTCTTCTAGTTTTGAAACTTAATTCGGGTTGTATATCCTAAAATAAAAACAAAAAAACTGTTGTCCGTCTGATGGCTGTGCTAGAATTATTTTTTGCAGTGAAGACAATGTAAAAGTCTGCAATATTTTTTGTTCCTAGAAAAAAAAATTAATAATTTGTAGCTAAGCATACAGTGAGAAAAGCTTATCTATAAAATTATCTGTAGCTATTTTTCTTTATTTTATATCTTAGCAGCTTTTACATCTTTACATTGTTTTTTAGAATTTGGAATTATAATTTAAGTTAATGCTAAAACAGCCATCTATGTGGTCAAGTGCTTCAATTTTCAATTCAAGAACATGTCTTTAAAAATTCTAAGAGCAAAATTAGAATTATTATTATTATTATTATTATTTTATCAGAACTGTTCAAGAACCAATTTCTTTTGTTTGATTGACACTAGTGAAGTGAAGACACTATTCGAGGGACATTTTATTGTGTCGTTTTGTAACAGACGTCATTTCAAACTTAGTACATTTTCATCCTTGTCTAATCTCGAGCAGAATCAGTGTTGTATAATTTTTGCAAGCTTAATGTTAAAGGTTGTTTGAATTTCCAATATTAATATTCTGATTTTGATTCGCTGTAGTTCCTGTGGTGAAAAAGACATGGGAGAAACAAGCTTCATATCTGGAGTACTACAGTGATCATGCTGATCCCTCCATCCCAACCATTAATCTTGGTGTCCCCAACACAGACAGAGGTGAGTTGGTTATATTGTGCAAAAAGTGTGGTTTTATTGGGATGTCACTTGTTTCCTACGGTTAATGTGGTTAATGTATCATTTAACATTCATTATTAGGCTAACGAGTAAAAGTGATTAAAACTGAAAAAAAAAAAGAGAACAGACAATAGCAATTAACTTTTACTATTACCATTATCACCATTATCACCATTATATCACCATTCAACTGGTTTTTATTTTGGTATAATTCTTTTTTTTCTATTATTTTTAAATAATATTTTATTTGTGCAATTTACTTATAGCTAATCCCAAACCACCAGTCAGTTCTCCCTTGCATTAAAGACTCCATCTACCCATCCATCCATCTATTCATTCATCTATCCATCCATCCATCTATTCATTCATCTATCCATCCATCCATCTATTCATTCATCTATCCATCCATCCATCTATTCATTTATCTATCCATCCATCCATCCATCTTCTATATGAGCATATTCCTAATCAGGGTCACTGGAATCCGCCAAAGTCTATCCCAGCTGTTACTGGGCAAAAGGCAGGGGTCACCCTGGACAGGTCACCAGTCCATCACAGGGCCACATACAGACAATAAAAACAGACTACTACAAACCAGACATTGACAGACAGACAGATATATATAGACAGATAGACGGACAGACGGATGGATGGATGGATGGATGGATGGATGGATGGATGGGTGGGTGGTTGGATATATTCTATTTCTTGAGGTTATCGTTACTTTTTTGTAAAGGATTATATAATCAAAAAAGGATAGAAGCAGAAGATGGAGTGTTGAATGTGAACAGTTTAAGCAGAATCTCAGACACGAGATAAAACGACTTTCACCCCATTTACACCAAATACAATATTCTGTCTCCAATAGATGGATGGAAATTGCACCGTCATCTGAACGAACTGACTCTCTAAACCAAAGACAAATTCGAAACACTTTAATGAAGTGGTACTGGAGCACTTGTCACACTGCCTGGTGATGAGCAGAGGCATAAATCAGACAGAACAGTGACCATTAAAGGGCCAGAGTAGACTATTTAAATAGGGTCACTTTTTCACACCACTATTCACAGTAATAAAAGCAAAAAGTGACACAGCAAACTTTTAATCTTTAATGCAAACCTGTAAACTGACACATCCCAAGTTCAATAGAAGGGCAGCTTGGTGGCTTAGTGGTTAACACTGTTGCCTCACAGAAAGGGTTCTTTTTGTGTGGAGTTTGCATGCTCTACCTGTGCTTGCGTGGGTTTACTCCGAGTACTCTGGTTTCCTATCACAGTACTCAGATTTACTTTTTTAAATTTACTAGCTCAAAGGATTTGGGGCCCAAGGTGAAACAGTGAAAGTGTTTTTTTTTGTTGCCAGCCATGTCACATGGTTTCAACTTAAGTGCTCCACTCTTTGGAAGATGGACGCCTACCGAGCTTTCTGCTTTTCTGTCAGCTAAGAAAAGCAAAATAACTCCTCGTTAATTACATTAAGGCTGCCAAAGTAATACAGGATGGGATTTCACACACCACTGTTGGCCCCTTTTTTCTGCCCCCCCTGGGTTGTTTGATGCTGCAGGAGGCTGTTAGCACGCCATGTTCTTCTTCTCTCCTGTTTATTCATGAGCCTCTAAATTCATGATAATAGTCCGTGACTGAGGTACCTAATGGCTGCTTTCAGGAATGCCGTGTGCATCTTCTCATCTGATTATAACTGCTAGCAGAAGGCATGTACCGCGTTTCCATTTTCACATCACAAATATTTGCATGTGTTTATTCGGCAAATTCTTTTAGCAAAAGGATGGGATACAAATCAATCATGAAGCTGTTAAAGAGCACCAGGGTTAAGTTTCTACAAATCGGTCATATCAGGTTCAAGTAGATGCAGTCTAAATATCGGAGGAATATAGATACACTGTATTGCCACTTCACCAGCAGAACTTGGAAATCACTTGTTACAGGAGTGTGGTAGGAGTGTGGTAGGAGTGTGGTAGGAGTGTGGTAGGAGTGTGGTAGGAGTGTGGTAGGAGTGTGGTAGGAGTGTGGTAGGAGTGTGGTAGGAGTGTGGTAGGAGTGTGGTAGGAGTGTGTGAGTGTAGAGTGTGGTAGTGGAGTGTGAGATGATTGTAGGAGTGTGGTAGGAGTGTGGTAGGAGTGTGGTAGGAGTGTGGTAGGAGTGTGGTAGGAGTGTGGTAGGAGTGTTATAGGAGTGTTATAGGAGTGTGGTAGGAAGGAGTGTGGTAGGAGTGTTAGGTAGAGTGTTATAAGAGTGTATATAAGAGTGTTATAGGAGTGTTATAGGAGTGTGGTAGAAGTGTTCTGCTAAATCTGCGAATAAAATGAGTTTTGATTGCACTGAACACTGAATCCGAATTTGCACCTAATTGTTTTCCTGGGAAAAAAATGGATTGCTTTTAACGACGCTCAAATTATTTTCGGCTGAAAGCGGAATTTATCTCTAGAGCAAACAAAAAACACACAACAATGGCAAATCTGTACACCCTGAATCGTCTCCCTAAGCACTTCATCTTTATTTAGGATTGATCACCCCTTTCATACCAACATCCCAGGACCCCCTACAGGGACAACAGCTTCTCTGTTAGATACCAGACCGTATTGTGCTGTCTGGCAATGAACAAGCAGACATTTCCGCCGAAACTCGGAATCACCGATTCTTTTACACAAGCGTTACCATCTAACCAATAAGACCAGTGTGTTTATAGTGTTGGCTTTTTATGCCATGCCTACAAATTGTTGGCCTGAACTTCTGATACATATGACACACAAACTAAAAGCGCCTCCAGGACTTTAAAAACTTACTTAGGCTACATTTACACCGCATACATTAAGTGACCCATTTACGGATATAATTAAGCAAAAAAAAAAAAAATCACATGGATTCCAATATTTTCAGATCGGATTCAGGCCTCATTTATGTGTAGTAATCAGTTAGATATGAATCGGATGTGTGCTTAAGCGTCTGCCATGTAAGCAGGCAGATCTGACTTTTTAAGCAACATGACATCAACTCAGGTGGACATCAACAGGGATTTATATAACTTTGTGCAACTGTGTATATTGACAGAAACAAAGAATGCATATATCTATCAATATATATATCGTGTTGAAAAGTTAACATCGAAAAGATTCACTTTTATACATAAAAGCTATTGACCTAGCATTAAAAGACCAATATGATAATAAATAATAAAAAAATGACAGGCACCGTGGTGAGGTGGGTTAGGGCGCTTGTGACCCAAATTCGATTTTGGCTTGCGTCCCTTCCAGTCCCATCCCCCTCTCTCCCTATCTCCCCTATTTTATCTCTGTCTGTCCTCTAAATAAAGGCAAAGTGCCCCAAAAATACCTTAAAAATAATAATAATAATAATAATAAATAAATCCTAAGTCAACTGACAATATTCAGGTTTTTGATTGACATGGATCAAAATCTGATCGGAACTAATACTGACTTTTTTTGTACATAATAACGTATTACAGCATATGCTATTGCATAAGGATTTTGACCTGGTTTTGGTATCGACATTCTGTTAAGCAGTGTTCCAAATCTACCACAGTGATTAATTATAATGATTTATATCTTGTTCAGGATCCTAAGAGAGTTTTACTGCTTCCTGTGGGTAAATAAACTATTCATCAATCGATTTTATGAAGTTTTACATATCAGTGTTTTACTTACATGACTGGAAGCAGTAAGCAGTGAGGAATAAATAACTAAGGGAAATAAATTTTAATGTTAAAGTGTCTGATGTAGGTTTAATACTGAAATAAGATTATTAACATGTATTTATCTATTTTTTAATCTTATTTTAGTACTACTGAGTTGTTAACGGTTAGGGGCTTTGTTCAAGTGCCATGTTGATGGTCATTCTATTTGAACTCATAACCTGAAAATCAGTCGTCTTAAAAAAAAATGTATTTATTATTTTTCTATAATTATAGCCTTTTCCACCTTGTAACATGCCAAGCCAAATGTTTTTCATTAGCTGGTTGGATTTATGACGTCTGTTACAAAAACAGGTTCAGATTTATCTTCTTTTAAATAACTTCTTGAAATACAGCCAGGTATTTAATAGGACTGTGTATTCGTAAGGGCCTCACGATACGATACACGTCACGATATACACAATACATAAGATATGCAAAACAAATAGCTAAAAATACAATAAATATGCAATTGAAGGCACCCTTTATTTTGTCCACCGAAACGGAGGAAGAAGTCACGTACTGGGGGTTTTAATTAAATATTGTGTAAATGTAAATCTGTTTAAAATGTCTTATATGTCTAATATTTATCGATACTAGAGGTTAGAATACCGATACACTATCATGAAAAAAAGATTGTAAGTTGTATCTATATTTTTCTGTAGTCCAAGTATTTAACGCCTTAAATATTCAACATCAACTGTAAAGTATATAAGCTTTTTTATATCAGTGTGTAAATCTGCTGACTATTTTTTTGTATAACTGCTTAAATATCGTTATTATTAGTATGCAGTTTATGAAGCTTAAGTGACGTCTCCTGCCTCACAGTTTCCTTCTAACCATCTAACTTCATTGTCTATTCTGTATGTAACTGTAAGTCTTTTGGCAGCCACCCTGATCTGATTTCCGTGTCTGTTTGACAGATTTGGATGGACGTCCTGTTCTTGGAAATGTCACTATGATGTTTTATTTTTCTCACAGGTCAGCGATGGCCTTATAGGAGTTTTAGTGTTTCGGAAATGTTGTTTCTGTTGGTTCTTTACTTGCTGGTTGCTGACATAAAACATCTTTTATTTATTTGTTTTCCATTTCAGATTAAATGGTTTGATTACATGTGTGCTTGGTAAACCATGTGATCTACATTTACAGCATTTAGCAGACGTCCTTATCCAGAGCGACTTTTAGCTCATTTATACAACTAAGCAATTGAGGGTTAAGGGCCTTCCTCAGGGGCCCAGCAGTGGTGGCTTGGTAAAGCTGGGAATCAAACCCACAGTCTTCAGGTTGGCAGTCCAACATCTTAACCATGAGCCACCACTTCCCCACATCTAGTATAGAAATGATATTGTTTGTAGTATTTTTTTAGATTAAATGCTACACATTGAAATAAAACTTGCTGCTTAAATGAATCAAAAAGCAGTTAATTAAAAATATAATCAGAGTTGAAATATTAACAGCATGATTTGATCATGGAAATCAGCTTTTCTCTAAAGTTTCCACTTGGTCTTATTGTCACTGAGACTTATGATTTAATTACAATGCTTATCCCAGCTGAAAAATTGATCAATCTCCGATGGATTCTATTTTGAGCTCCTGAACTTTTCTGTCAGAGACAATTGTTAAAATAGCGGCAGGAAATCATGGTTTCATACTGCGAATGACAAATAATAGAAGGATGGCGTGCTCCTCACACCCCCTTAACAAAAAAAGTAATATGGATGTGGGTGTAATGGAGATGAAGGCATTTCTTCAGTCCCCTGGAGGACACATGGGGTTTGTGGGGAAATTGAAAAACCGAGTGTATCATAAGACCACCCTCAATATTCATTGTGGAGGAGAGTCCTGTTCTTCCCTGTGCTGCACACGACAACGGCACATTGTGTTCTGCATTCAGTGGTTCTGTTATCACACACACACACACATTTCTTCCTGTTCTACATCATCTTTATTCTTCATGTCTTTGCTGTTTAGACTCCTGTTCTACATATTTTGCCTCTTTATGTTGCACATACTGTGGGAATAAGAATTATCAGGGAATTATCCCTGGTTCGGAATGCTGGAATAATAAAGAATGTGTTCAGTGAAAATCGTTGTGAAACATTCTGTGATGTGTTGCCTGTTGTGAGTTACGTTATGGTTTTAAAATATCTTTATGAATAAATGGAAAAATGTGTGTTTTAGATATGAAACTATCTCATAACAAAAGATTTATTTTTTAAACATGTATACCATTTTTCTCTTATACCTACGGCACCACAACACATACAGTGTGATTAAATGTAATCCTATAAATGTTAAACAAAGACTTATTTTCAGCGTTCAGAATGGCTAATGACTGGACGAATAGAAGTTCCATGGATGGATGGATGGATGGATGGATGGATGGATGGATGGATGGATGGATGGCTGGATGGATGGCTGAATGGATGGATGGATGGATGGATATAGAAAAATAGATGGATAAATGGATGGATATAGATAGATCCATCTATCTATTCATTCATCCATTCATTTATCCATCCATCCATCTTCTATACCATTTATCTATCTATAAATCATAGATAGATAGACAGACAGACAGACAGACAGATAGATAGGGGCTTTCTAATGCTTCTAGGACATAGAGTTGCCATAAAGTGAGACGCGAGCCATTCCTGAACTGGTGTTTACCGACACTTTCGGCCTGAGAAACGTTGTGACATTCATACAGCTCGTCTGTCGCTGCGTAAACATTTTATTTTGCTCTGTGTTGCTCTTAATCGAGTTGTTATGAAAAGATGGTCCCAGAAAGCTGAGCTTAACTATGAGCCATTAATTTTCTGCCCCTCCCTTCTATGAAGTGCAGAATAAAAGTCTGTAATAAGGACTGGTAAGAGTTTTGCTACAGAAATTTTGCATCCTGCATTAAAAACAAAACTTTTGCATGACAAGCCGGTGATTTCATGGCAATTAATGTCATTTCCCGAGAAATTCCCGAGATAATCCTTACTAGCGCTCATTGTAACAGGTGTATATGTGACGGTTTTCTTATTCCATGAGGCAAGTGAAGCATTACAACAGCTTTGTTTATTGGTAGATTGTAGAAAAAGCAACACACATTTTTCAGAAATAGTATCTCCATTTTACATCACATTTTCAACCAACAGTTTGCAGACGTAGCGTCTGAGGCTGAAATTAGTGTCAGATTAAGATTTACGTAAAGGTCACAACCCACAAATTTCCACAAAAACATTGCTGCATTCTCACGGTTCCTCGTCGTGCCCTTTCTTACTCAGGTTTGTGACAAAGAAAACATGATTCATAAGCAGTGAACTACAGGTCTACAGCTTCATAAGTTGAGTTGCGCTGATGTAAGATGTTCTGACGTGTTTCCATTGAATCGTATTTGTAAATGCTTTTACAGGTCACTGTGGAAAAACCTTTGCCATTCTGAAGAGATACTTAAGTCACGCTGTACCAAAAACCGACTGGTTGCTGATTGTAGATGATGACACGCTTATAAGGTGAGAGCAAGTATTTTATATTGTTTCTACTTCCATAATCGGCCAACTTTTATGGATTCATGCAAATGACTGTGATTCTTTATCCCATGTGAAAGAAGATTATTGGACAGAGATGATGTAGAAGTTTCCTATATGGCAGTTTTATCCTTTAGGGAAATTGTAAACAGTGTAACGGAATTACTAATTGTGGCAGTTGTTCTGGTTGATTTGGTGGAAATTCATTTTGAGGGAACAGGTATTATTGCTGCGTCTTTGCTAAAACTATTTAAACAATATTATTTTATTGGATTTCTGTATTGGCCACTTTGCAACTTTTCTGGCTGCGCTGTTAGTTTTATATTATGACATTTTGTTGTGATTTGGTTTTTTATTAACTCCTCGCACAATAACCACATGGTGTCGGCTTCTGGGAGAAGATGTTTATATCGTATTTTTGCTAGCCCAAATTTTTTTCCATGTAAGTGTGTTTAAGGTGGAGGCATATTTTTAATTTACAATGCAGTATATAAGCTATTTATTTTTAATTGATTTAATATAGAAAACAACATGGAGGTCATGTTAAGTCAACTTAAGTCAACTGTTAGTGCGTTTAACAGTAGAGTTTGTGTCAAAGCAACTTTACAGAATCAAATAGTGGAATAGTTTGTCAAATACAAGGACAATAGTACATACTTACTAAAACACTGGGTTCAGTTTAATCATTATCTATAAATTAAGACTCCCCAACTAAGCAAGCCAGAGGAGACAGCAAGGAACCACAAGGAACCAAAACTTGACAGAATGGAGGCAGTCTCCTCTGGCTATGTAGTGGCTATGTAGCTGCTAATCGTTGATAACAGTGATAACATAAAATTTAAAAGTTTTCTTGGAATGTTACAACAATAAAAGTTCATGAATTGTGCAAGAAAAGTCCAATCATTTGTATCTGGGATAACGCTAATGCTGGGTTCACAACAAACGCCAACAGAGTCAATGCAAAAATGCGAACAGGGGGACGCAAAATGCACCATGTGTTTGCCATAAACATGTGATTTTTGTCCCAATCGTGTTTTCTGTGCTAGTTAAAAATTTTTTAGCCCAGGCGGTACATCCGCATTGTTAGGGTAGCCAATCAGCAAAGATCTTATTGACACATCTGTTGTTTAAGACAATGACTGGGAGCATTATTGAAGCCATCCGTGGGCACCCAGAAATTAAAAAAACTGCGGATAATCTATAGTGAGGGACCCGAAGCGCATATTTGCTTTGCGTTTGATGTGAACACAAAGTGTCCTTTGCTAATATGGGCATCATTTCCAAAAGAAGATAGATCATTAATTTTTATTTTTCCAATATTAAATTATAAAGATATTTGCAAATAAATTATATATAAAAAGTTGCAGCATGCTATTTTTAAAAAAATTTAAAAAATGCTCCTAGCATAAGACAATTAAAAGAGCTTATTGAAAGGAACGTGTGCAGGACTGATATCGCATTAGACGCCATCACAGCATCTTATAAGTGATATATTTTTATTACAATCCACCCTCCAGCATTTGTTTTTCTGACATATTTAAAGTTTTGTTTACTGTTTCCAAAAAAAAAAAACTTTGAGAAGTGGTGTAATAGCTAATTTAAAATGTGTGTGTGTTTATGTGTGTGGGTTTCTTCCTCTAAGCTTGCCCAGACTACAAGCACTGCTCAGCTGTTATGATCCAACAGAGCCCGTGTTCCTGGGTGAACGTTACGGTTACGGGCTTGGCCATGGAGGATACAGCTACATCACAGGAGGAGGCGGGTGAGTGATCACAACTTCTGCTTCCATGTAGAAAAAGGAGATAACCAAAGCGTTCTACCAAAACTATACACCGATATTCCACACACAAGCTTCTCTGGAGGCTAGACTGTTCACTGCACTGAGAGGTTTGAATCAGTTTAATCGGGTGTGGAAAAAAGAATTATAGTCAGCTGACTGGCTTTGTGCATGAGTTTGCTCGTCACAGGACATCATAGATCAATTAAAGACAAGATAAAAGAGTAAAGACATTGCCTGCAGGAAGAGCATTAGTTTGTAAAACGCTTTGGTATTTTATTGTGATGTTTCAGTGATCTTCAGAAGTCTGGTGTGATGTTAGGCAGCCAGTTAAAACACTGCCACCCGAAGATAACTCTAGAATGTAATCATTTTATATGTATTCCTGGTCATTTAGTTTATTTGCTTTGTTTTATCTGTATGATTGTGCGCATAAATAAAGACTGATTATTATTACTATTAAACACTTCTTTAATATTCATCTCCTTTCTATCTATCTCCCACTTATCTCAGTTTATTCATCCGTCACTGCACCACTTTAATCTTCTGATGTCGCAATATTTTACCCGGACAACACATTGCGTGTTAATTTCAAGTCGTGACTCAGGGTTTGTTCTTATGCCTTATGATAGATGAATAAACCATTAGTTTTCATCTGCTTAGATTTACATCTGCTATTCATGCAATATAATCAGTGGTGATTTAATAGTAATTTAGGATTCTGACTTATTGCAGGTGTAAATTCAATTCTTGGTACCACAACCGCACTAAACCTTACCGAAGCTTGCTAATAAAAGATCCAGACCCCTTACGTGGATATGGTTTCCGCCTTGAAAGTTCTAGAAAGTTTGGGACTTTGGTGACTCAACTTACAAAACTGCTCTAGTAGATTTGGGAAAAGTTGCATCTGCAGAACACATTTCCAAATCCTCCTGTTATATAAGCATTTGGAGGGGGATTCCATTCCATCAACAAAGATTTTTTGTTCCAAAAGTCATGTTTTATTTTGCCGAAGCCAAAGTAAATAAAAAAAAAAAAATTAGCAAAACTAAAAGTACTTTATGGCAAGTTACCACTGCACAATCAAAGCTCCGATTTCCACTTCTTGCGGGTTACCATTTCAATACTAATTCCAGTCACATGCACAAACTCTGATCCTACGTGTGATCCTGCGTTATTTCGTTATGATTTGCATGCGTTTCATTGTGAAATGTAATATTTTAGAAATAGCATAAATATTGAATAGCATAAAGATTAGGGCTGTACGATATATCAAAATTATTCAAATATAGCCGATATGCATATCGCAATGGTTTTCGATACAATAATGTATGGTCGAAGTTTTAGGTCAATGCAGATGGTATATCCGGTACACGGATGTTAATTAGGATATGCGTTCGCATGCTTTGATGCATTTGCATTTACCTTTACATTTAATGCAAGACAATTACCAAGTAATGAATCTTTTATAGTGAGCTGATCTTGATAAGCCGGAAAGCACCTGCAGTTGCTGCCAACCATTTAGTGCCAAAATGACAAAACACTCCAAAAATATGATGATATTTTGATTTTAAATATAATGACCAGATGTAGACTGAAGTTCTATGTAGAACATGTAAATCTCGAGAGATAATGCAAAGAGGAAACACTAAAAATGTTTTAAAACAAAGCGCACTTTCAGCTATGTCTGGTAGAAAAATAGTATTGGATGAATGTGTTGGTTATATGTATATTTTTTAAAGTATTGTATTACATATTGAATATCACATTATTTAGCCTGCTATCACATGTATTATTATGTAGCTCTAATAAAGAGTATTAAACTGGTTGTAAAAGGATATCATATATTTGGATGCGATAACATAAGTGGGTGGAAATAAGCAGAATACGACTTGATGGAATGAAATATAATAGCATAAGATTATAGATAATAGGGTGGGATATTTTAGATGGCACATCATGTGGTGGGAAAAGATAGGAAAGGAATTGACAGATGTGGATATGATATGATGCAGTGAAAAACGTTGTGGTCAAATTGGATAGCATGGCATAAGATGAACAAAATGAATAGAACAGATAGAATAGGATATGATTGGATGGGCTGGGATTGGATGGGATAGGATTGAGGGTGGATTGTGATGAGGTGGAGTAGGCAGAATCGGACAGTGAAATAAAAGAGTCACTGTTTCCCCGTCTGTATCAGTCTCATCTTGAACTTGACACTAAAGGAACAGAGCCTGTTTGCAGGACCATACATACTGTCCAAAATTAGATTAATTTTTAGTTTCATTTCTCATCAGGAGCAGCCGTGCGTAAAGACAAGTGTACCCAGCATAGCTTCACTAACAGCTTCTCCAAACTATACGGCTCAGAACCAATCTCTGAGCCTGTCTAATCTTACAAATGGAAGAAATTCAGAAAAGCTCAGTATAGCCTTGCATAATAACTGCATTAGATAAACGGTTCTCAAAGATTAATGGTAAAATAAATTACAAAGAACCTCAAATTTATTTATAAACATTTTATATTTATTCATGAGTGACCCTATTGTTTGCCCTGAAATTTGGCATGCAAAGTCAAAAAGTAACATCCTCCAGCATTAGGTATTTTAACCCATGTAACCCCAAGAGGCCACCCAGGATCCTTCTTTTGTTTTATGAGACTCTTTACTGGGGCTGTAATATGGTGTCCAGTTTACCTGTCTCTGTTCAACGTTCCAAAAAATTTCTGTACATGTATTAAGGTTGTGACGCTTATAAAAATTTCCCACTGGTTAATTGACATGCGACAACATTGGTAATACCAGTTTACCCTCTTTGCCTTGCTTTCCTTGGCTTATAATTAGCTTATAAATACTTTCATTTTCAAATCAGCATCAATTTGCATTTCGGCACCGAAACAGGAAGATCACAGGACTTTATTTAACATGAATATTTCACATGATAAATGAAATTTGACTGCTGCTGGTGACTGTCGTTCGGCACGCTGTGTTAAACGGTGTTGCGGTTACATAACCAAGGTTTTGCTTAACACTGTCTACACCAACGATCGCAGCAGGCCTACCCTTTATCCAAATATAATCCAAAAATAATCTTTGGCATTGTTTTCCCATTGGGTTCCATCACTTGAGTTTCTAATTAGTCGTACTTAAATTACCTAAGTTAAATCCCCATTAACATTAGAAATTTATTAAAGTAACTAGCTAATAAATGTAGGTTTATCAATTCTTGCTTCACCATACAATCAAACTGTAAGTGTTCTCAGTTTTCCATATGGAACTCAGTGGAGCACGATGACTTCACCTGTGACCTTCATTTATAAATTTTAGATTTTTAAAAAAAAATTGAAATTATAACATTAACAGTTGATAATGTTATATTTGCTAACTAGCTTAGATGCTAGCTGTTGGCACAACACCTTAGATTTATTTAGTTTATAATTCCGGCTTCACTAATATATGGTTATCTGGTGGTCGCTTTGAAAAGTGTGCACAAGACCGTCATTAAGTCACTGCATTGTGATGAAATGTCAAGTCTTGCGCTTATTTAAAACCCATGGGAAGTGTAGTGCAGTGTTTAAGGTGTTGGACTGCTAATTGCCAATTGCTCAGTTGCAAGTTACTCTGGATAAGGAGGTCTGCCAAATTCCGTAAAAGTAAGTAACTACACTACAAACTTGATTTGCTCAACAAAATCAACTAAGAAACACCCGCTTATTCTCTAATTCGGGGTCACAGGGATCTGCTGGAGTCTATCCCAGCCGTCTCTAAAAGGCAGGGTACACCCTGGGCAGGTCATTTTAGAAATATTTCTATGTTATTCATTTTTAAATTGTTTATCTTTTTAAAATTACGGTATCGACAGTGTTATAAGTAAAAAAAAACTTGGTTAGTTCAGTGTTGTTGTTATCAATGCGTCGAAAAAGAAAAGTAAAACAAAAAATGAAATATTATTTCTGCATATCAGTCATATTAACATGCAGTTAATTGATATCAGTTCTATATCGGTCAATTTCTGGTAAGCTCTAGTAACCCACTGGTACTAGAACTGATGCTCTTTGACTCTGTGTTGTACAGGATGGTGTTCAGCAGAGAGGCCGTAGTTCGACTCCTGGCCAGCAGCTGTAAATGCTACAGTATTGATGCCCCTGATGACATGGTGTTGGGAATGTGTTTCAACTCTCTGCGACTTCCAGTTACACACAGCCCACTGTTTCACCAGGTAATGTCACTTCCAGCACACACTCTGCCTGCACGAGACCCTTATTCCTCCATACAAACCTGATCTGGGAATGATTATATCATCAGGCTGATAACCTTTGCTTGTCAAGTAAATTATCAGTAATTGAAAAATTAATATAAAAAAATTGTGAATAAATTGTGAACGCATGGCTTCTGGGAAATATTTCTGACAGAAGTGCATGCAAAGAACCTCAGAAGAACTTTGCTATGGATTTTGATAAAGGATTCCTGGTAAAAACACAAAGCTGTTGACAGCAATAAAGCTTGTTGATGGTAAAATATTTTGGGCATGTTGAGTTTACTCCCTCACCACCGGCACCAGCTGCCAGTCAGGATTACTACCCATTTGCTATAACGCGAGATGATTGGTTGCTTTAACTTTCAGCGGTCCTCTATAGACGAAGATGGTAAATATGTTTTAGGGTTTATTGTAGTCACTAGAAAACGTCTGGCGGAGCCGCCGTGAGGAGTATTTACTACTCGAATAAAGCATGTCTTGTAGCATAAACACTTCAGAGTGTGAAATCCTGGAGCTACAACAGTTTTAACCCAAGCTGTACATCTCTAAATCATTACTAAAATATTTGCATTTAAGTTTATTTATCCTCCATTTGATTTAGAGCTTGTCGAGAAGCTGATACAGATTTAATGGCTGCATTTGTTGTTTTATTAACTGACCAGGAACAGGTGAAGAAAGAACAAGAGGAGACTCGTCATGTAACTAATGATGAAGAACACTGCCCGCACTTAGATTAGGTAAAGTAGGCAAATGCTAAGGGTGCTGCCCACCTAGCGGGGTGCCCAAATCTAAATGAATGAACAGAACATTAGCTAATTTTACCCATGATCCCTTGGTAGACCAAAAATGGCCCCACAAAATTGACTTTGATTTAGTTTCATTTATTTGCCTTCAGCAGCTGAAAGTAATCGAGTAGCCGAGGCATACTGAACTCAGATGAGGAAGCTTCTACCAATTCGGGTCGCAGTGCAGCAATACTGGAAACACAAAATGCAGGAAGGACCAAGAATGATAATATCATTAAATGTAAAGGGGGCCCTAAAATATTTTCTTGGGCTTTTTAAAAAGGGGAGTCCCAGACAAAGAAAGGTCGGGAACCACTGCTGTAAAGTATATGTGCCTAATAAACTCCTTTACCTTACAGCTAGTGTTTCTAAAATTGGGCTTTAAACTAGACTCCAAAAACTGGTCTCGCCATCAGACGTCATACCCCCGGACCGCTGGCTAAACATCTGATGCATACGGCACACTTTTCCTGTAAGTCATACATCGACTTAGGAGAAGTAACCTTAACCATTCAAAGCACCCAAGGTGCCCAGACCTTCTGCTGTCAGTCTGAAGGTCTAGCTATGAGAGACTTAGGAAAGCCTAACACAAATCACAGAAGAGTTATTAGTGAACTATCTTCTGGGATCTGGAATTTTCAGCATCAATAGCATTAATTCTGATTATCTATCTTATTAGTAATTTAATCTACCCACAGGGGTCACAAGCCAGTGACTTCGCTGCCAGTCCCAATCCTGGATAAATAGAGAGGGTTGTGCCAGGAAGGGCATCCGACGTAAAACTTTGCCAAAACTTAATATGCGAATCATCCTTCAGAATTTCATACCGGATCGGTCGAGGTCCGGGTTAACAATGACCGCCACCGGCGGCGTTGACCTACAGGGTGCCGGCGGAAATTTGCCTACTGTTGGTCAAAGGAGGAGAGGAGGGGGACATGTGAATAGAAACAAGGACATGGAGTTAGTGGTTGTGAGTAAAGAGGAAGTAGATAATAGTGTTATGTGGAGACAGATGATTCGAGTTTTGAAAGGTGATCTTACCGGGGTGTCACTTTACTAGAGTGAAAATCAGAGTCTGTTTTAAATCCTTTTTAATAAAAATCACACCATTACTTGCCCTTGCAATGGGTGTAAGAGGTACAAAAAAAAAAAAAAGCTTAAGCGTGTTAATTGAAAACTACACTTTGTGGCTATAAGTTGGCAAAGGGGGTATTATCATTCCTTTGAAGCTTCCCTCTTTTCCTCGCTTTTCTTTCACTTTTATGCGTATAAATGACTTGTACTTTTTTAATTAGCGGGAATTGCTTGAACGTACAACAACAAAACCGGATAAAAAAAAGACTTTAATTAAAAACTTTTATCAAAGGAAAGGTAAGTGATTTAATTAAAAAAAAATGTAGCTGTGCTGTTTGAAAGTCTCTTCATATTTTGATAGCAATCATTATGTTAAGTGGTGTAAATGTATTTACATCTGTGGCATTTGGCAGACGCCTTTATCCAGAATGACTTACATACAGGTTGGGGACCTTGCTTAGGGGCTCAACAGTGGCAGCCTGGTGGTGCTGGTGATTGGAATCGAACCACAATCCTCTAATTAGCAGTCCAACAACATAACCACTAGGCTACCAATATCACATGTATTTATCTATTCTGTGAAAGGTGTTCAGTCCAAACATTATGATAAGCTTTCCTAGCT
This sequence comes from Bagarius yarrelli, assembly GCA_005784505.1. Classification (NCBI taxonomy): domain Eukaryota; kingdom Metazoa; phylum Chordata; class Actinopteri; order Siluriformes; family Sisoridae; genus Bagarius; species Bagarius yarrelli. The sequence goes on along the minus strand of VCAZ01000014.1, from coordinate 3,576,573 downwards.
GCCTGTCATCATAAGCATGCGCAGGATACATCATCAGCCACGGTTGCCAGATTGGGAAGTTTCCCATCAGATTGCGCAGTTTTTTTTTTTATTTGATTGAATTGGGTTGGGCAGATGTACGAAATCTGGAACCAGTTTGGTGGTGTACATGTTTTAAGCTGATTATTTAACCAAACCCATGTGTGAAAGATGACACCAGAAATAGAACGGTCCTGCCGCTTATTTCAAGTTTAATGAATGAACAATTTCGGGCTGAAAAACATCAACTCTATTTAGCAAACTTGTCATCAGCGTTTTCACATACTGTGAAAGAAATAACGGATTTTTTCATGTTTGGAATTTTAGTACTGTTAGTAACTGTACTATAATGTTTTCTCATTGGTGAATGAGACATGGTATAGAAACTGATCTCTGTGTGATTAATTGTATAGTTTGTGTACATTCGTGTGTTTAGGAGGCATGACTTTGGACTGCGAGGGTGGGATGTATAATTTCAGTTCTATCAGTCTACAGTTAACATGTTTATATAAGTGGTGGCTCATGGTTAAGGTGTTGGACTACCAACCTGAAGAGTGTGGGTTTGATTCCCAGCTCCACCAAGCCACCTTTGTTGGGCCCCTGAGCAAGGCCCTTAACCCCTCAATTGCTCAGCTGTATAAAAAAGATACATTTTCTCTAAAAGTTCTCTGGATAAAAGCGTCTGCCAAATGCTGTAAATATAAAATAAAATAAAATGTGATTCTTGCTGATCTGTAAAGTGTTGTGTTGTGTTGTGTTGTGTTGTGTTGTAAATGTCGCTTGGCGTGTTGCATTGCGCAGCTACGTTTAGCTTTAATTCTGTTCCGAAATAATTTATTTTTTTTACTTCTTTAAAAAAATGTTTAATAAAAAATATATACCAAAACAAATGTGAGGGTGGTCCCGCTGTGTGTGACTCAACCAGTGTTGCGGTAATTTACCCAAAAAATTAAAAAAAGTTTGGAAAACGTTCACTTATAAAACTGTGTTAACTCTTGATTGAATGTCATGCTCTGATTGGGTAAATACTTCGGTATAGATGTCCTGACTAAATTCCAGATTTTCTCTGAGCGTTTCTTTGTGCTGTTTTCTTGTGTTGCCCAGGCCAGGCCGGAGGACTATGCCAGAGACTTTTTAGCCCACCAGACTCCTATTTCTTTCCACAAACACTGGAATATTGACCCGATTGCAGTGTTTCACAAATGGCTGACTGATGATGATGCACATGGCTCCAAAACAGAACGACTCAGAAAAGCTTCGAAAGAGGAGTTATAACTAATGGCCTCTTTATTGACTCTGAGATGTGGACAGGTAAATGGGAAAATACTTTGTTCTAGATTTAAAGACAGCAAATAGGATGTCCAGGTTATTGATATTGCTTAAGAACTGCGTGTTTTTTCAGCTGGCAGTAGCCCGGTTATTAAAGGCTAATCTGATTTATTTTGCAATATAACATCAGGCCTCATTTATCAAGCTGGATATTCATCAATTATGAAAGATCTTTGCATAAAAATAGGGATACTTCGATCTCAGAAAACATTTATACACCGATGAATAAACTGCTGATCTTCTGTGTGTTACAAACAAACTAAGTGTATTTTTTAATTAAAAACACTCTTTGAGGCATTAGTTTCTGCGTCGGTTTTTCCAGGCACTCCTGTCAGATACCCTGTCATGTCTCCTTGCAGGTCGTCCCAAAGATTTGTTGAGCTGCTTGGACGCCTCGTCCCGTTCTAACTTCTCTCAGAACAACCTGATTGGAAAGTTCAGGACTGGACAGGCTGGCGATTTATGAACAGCACTGCCTCCTTACTTCGTACTTCCTTCTTAAATATCTCTTCTACACACGTGATTTCAGAGAGACTGGAAAAAATATATGAAAAGCTCCAAGGAAAGGTTTTTTTTTTTTTTTTAAAAAAGGCAAGGTGTTGTCATGTTTAACAGAAAATGTATGTTTATGATGTCAGTCATTATTTGCCAAAAATCTGTTGTGTATTATATTACTTATAAAGCTGATATTATTTAAGAAAAAAATCGTTGTGCTATTATTTAACTAATTAAATACCTGAATGTTGCTTGGTTATAACTTATACATAAATTGGGGTTGGTTTTATTTTAAGTAAATGAACCCTATATAGACAAAAGTATTATGACATTTGCTTATCACAGCTATATGTTTTTTAAATCATATTTCAGTTTTCATCTCATTGTTACTCCTACAAACATTTACACACTATTGGAAAGACTTTCCACCAGATCAGTGGTGTTACAATCAGTTTCTAGAGGTCCAAAGCCCTGCAGAGTTTAGTTTCAATCTAATTCCAAACCACAAAACATGGACGAGCCTAAAAAAAACACGATTAGCTGGATGAGGTGCAATTAATTAGGGTTAAAGCTAAACTCTGCAGGACGGTGGCCTACCTGTGCACTAGCTTGTGAAGCTTGGCTATGAAAATTTAGCTACAACAGTATTAGTAGTATCAGGACCTAATAATGAAAAGGACCGTCTAAAGTTTCTCCCACACATCAGAGTTCTTTGCAGGACACTTTTTACCAACCAGAACATTTGATATCTTTGTACACAGGAACATTTTCATGCTGGAACAAAGTTGAGGCCTTTTAGTAGCAATAAACAAGCAATATCAACATATCAAGTCATTCTAGACAGCTTCAGACTTTCAGGCTGCATTTACACTGCAGGTCTTAAAGCCTGATTTGGTGACTAAATCTGATTTTTTTTATATGATCTGCTTACATTATGTTTTAAAACTGACCTGTATCCGATATTTACATTATACACGGCAAAACAACCCAATGTAGACGTACTGACCAGAAAAGAAACCAAATTGCTAAAAACGTAGCAACAATCCACAAACGCATCTGATGAAAATGAAATGATTATCAAATATGTTGCTTTTGCCTCATATTTAAACATCAGCAAAACAACACTTTCTTTAGGTGGAGAACCACTGAGAGAGATAGAGAGCTGTGTGTGTTTGTATTCAGCCACAATGCGCAGTACAAAAAAAAAACGTATTAAAACTGCCTCTTTCTCTTATTTGGGTCTTGAACATTTGTTACAGTAAGCAAAATTAATAAATATCGAAATACACAGTTGTTTTAAGTTTTTATGTATCGCTGTTGATGTCTACCAGAGTTGACGTCATGTGCCTTTGTCGCTTATTCAGTGACATTCGACTTACATTGACAGGTGATCCGATCTATCCGATCTGTCTGCTTACATCGAATTAAGGAATCCACCAAGCCACCACCACAGAGCAAGTCGCTCTGGATAAGGGTGTCTGTCAAATGCATGTAACCATTTACATTTACAGCATTTGGCAGACACCCTTATCCAGAGTGACTTACATTTATCTTTGTTATACAACTAAACAATTGGGGGTTAAGGGCTTTTTTCAAGTGCCTACGGTGGTGGCTTGGTGGTGCTGGAAATCGGACCCCGGTCTTTCTGGTAACAGTCCAACACCTTAACCACTTCCCATTGTATCCCATTCATATCCGATTTACTACCACATACAAATGAGTCCTTAATCCGATCTGAAAATATCAGAATTCCTGTGATTTTTTCCTAGTCATGTTATCATAGGTGCCACATCTGTGCCACATTGGAGGAAAAAAAATCTGATTGGGTCACTTGATACATGCCGTGTAAATGCAGCATTTGCGGCACCATTTATAAGAAAGACTTACTTCTGTGGGTTTGTAAGTAGGGTCTCTACAAGCCTTTGGCCATAGAGTGTATATAAGGATAACTCTGTGGTTGCTGTATTTGCATATTTAAATTTTACCCCTTGCTTTTTTTTTTTTTTTACGATTGGGTTATAAATCAGATGCAGAGTGTCGAAATGGATTTTGTGTTACTGAACACATGTTCCAAACTTTCAAACAGTAGGGGGCACGTTTTTAAAATGAAATTAGGGGTTGGAGTGTGTTGGCTGACTGTTTTATAAACACAGCTGGAGTCTTAAAGGGCTTTTAGTGATCCTATTGACATTAAAATACTCCAAAAGAGGTTAATTACAGATCAAAAGCACTTGATGGGTTTTTTTCCAATAGCAGAGGATATAAAGGAGCACTTAACACCCAAAAAATCGATGCTCTTTAAATATAAAGCAGTATTTTGCTGTGAAGATCCATTTTTTTTGGACTGTTGAGCAGAAAACCTTCTACACAAGCTACACAGGAGTTTAGAACAGTGCTTATTCAGTCACTTATGCACGGTTCTTAAAGAAGTCCTTGTTTTTTTTAATTTTCCATCCAAAGTTAACACACACAAAACATGATTTAATGACTCGGGGAAATTTGTGTCATGCTGTGACTTTGGAATTAAAAATCATACACTGTGAATGTCAATGGTCAGCTATTTGAAGGTCTCGTGAGTGAAAACAATCCAACAAATTATTGCTTCTACTTAAACTCCTATGTTTACTTATACATACTTCCAAGACCAGAAATAAGAAAAAAAATTGGGGGGGTTTACATCCTGAGTGTAGACCAGTTTATGTGAACAGAACATTTGGTAAAACTGACATTAACTCTGTTTAGCTAGCTATTTCCAAAATAGCGAACCTTAACACGTTGTAATAACAACTTCGTAACCCCAGAAATCCTTCATCACATGACCTCTTCAGTCTTTCGGTTCGGTCTTTTTGACATCGTACTCAGATTTGACAAGTTGCAATGCTAATTTTTCTTGTTGTGAATAATGAATCCAGCCATCTGTCACTATCAGGTAAGGTCGAGTGTGGCAGGTGGGGGAATAAGGATGCGTCAGACCAGGACGATGAATCGATTGACTGCTAAGCAATACAATGTAAGTAAGTTTTTTGTTTTTTGTTTTTTTGAGATTTTAACATGATTTCAGTATTAATAGATTTATTCATTTAAAACTTGGGCGCCCCTCTGGGTGGGCGGCGCCCCCTAGCATTAGCCTAATCCGCATAATAAAAGGGCCGGCCCTGAGCATACTATATTGTAATTACTATTCAGTTAAGTTTTGTATGTTCGCACAAGGTAAGAAAACTGGCTGGCATCCCGGTTTGTGTGTGGTTTTATTTTCAATCACACCTGTTTAAGTGCCTGCATCTGTTTCACCTCTACATTCATATCAAGAGGCTTAAGTAGAGGAAAAACGTCACCATTTTTTGTTTTTTTTTATGGTCTGTTTTTTTAGTGTCAAATTATACGATCGGCTCTAAAGCTACAGGTCAATGCAGCTGTTTTTGCTTTAGATTAGAGTCGTTTGGTTTGGTGATTCACAGATGAATATGCAAAGAGAGTTTAAGAGTTTTTTAGGCATTTAAATGTAGATGTGTTATTGACATAGAACAGAATACTTCTTGTAAAAAGCAAGCCAGAGTTTAGGCAATTTAAGGAAACTGAAATTTTAAAAGACGTGACTGATTTGTGTCCTTTCCCTTGTTTCAAGGTGTGTTTTGTTAGACTGTTTAAACAATCAAATCAAATCCTTCTTAAAAGCAGGAAGTGGTAGCACAGTGGGTAAAGTGTTGGACTGCTAATTGGAAGATCACAGTTTAATTCCCATTGCCATTGTTGGGCCCCTGAGCAAGACCTTTAACCCCTAATTGACTAAATGTAAAAATGTAAATGCCTTTATTTTGTCACATATACTGTTTACAGCAGAGTGACATTCTTAGTAAATTGGTGGTCAGCGCGCAGGGTTAGCTATTATACAGCGCCCCTGGAGCAGAAAGGGTTATGGGTCTTGTTCAGGGACCCAGCAGTGGCTGGCTTGCCAGTGATGGGGCTTGAACCCATGTGTTTCTGGTTTTCAGATCAACAGATGGCGGTGGTGGGGCTTGAACCCAGGTCTTTCTGGTATCCAGATCAGCAACTCAGCGCCTTAACCATTCGAACCACCAAATTTAAAAAAGTTAAACGTGTAATAATGTAAGTCGCTCTGGATAAGGGCGTCTGCCAAATGCTGCAAATGTAAATGTAAATGTAAACGTAAGTCGCTCTGGATAAGGGAGTAAATCTGTAAATGTTAAACTCGACTTTTGTTTTTTTTACCTCCTGCGAAGTCTACATTCTTTATTTAGAACCGATAAGAATCCAGTATAAGTTTGAGAGATCCATCTACCAGAGAGAAGAATTTAATTTTACACCAAAAAGAAGGAAAAATCCACCAGAGGCTTTGTATAAAAAAAAAGCTATTGCTAATAATGAGCCTTTAAATAAGAAAGAAATGGACAACGGCATGGTGTAATGGGCACCCATATACTGTTGTTGCGCTGACCTGGGTTCGATTCCTGACTCTGGTTCTTTCCAGTCCCACCTCTCTTTCTCTCTCTCTCTGTCTTCCCCTATTTCATCCCTCTGTCCTATCAATAAAGGCAAAAAATGCCCTAAAATGCCCAAGGAAGAAATTACTGGTGTACAACGCAACAGGCATGAACAGATCAGCCAAGGAAAACAACAGATGATAACAGGTGAGGACATTGTGAGAGCTTTGAAGAAAAGCCACAACGACACAAGAAGCCAAGTGATCAGCAGATGGAATAGAAAGGACCAATTAGCATCCAGAAAGAAGTTTAAAGATAAGCCAAGTTCTGGAAGCGAAAAGGAACCTCTAAAATTCCAATGTAACCAATTAAAAACCTGCTTATGATCTAGAACGTAGAAGTTTTTTGGTAAAGGACAGTAACAAAGCTGCGAAAGACAAACTTTAACTCCGAAATAGAAAGAAAGCCTAATTTAGGAGTAAAGGCGAGATTGACTTGCTAGTGTAGTTAAAATTCACTTGCTTAACAGTATGCAAGTTAAACATAAGCTAACTTTAAATTCACACTGCTGTGATGTCATATGTCACCTGTCCATATAAAATATACCATATACCCGTAATCATACTATAGTGAAGATACACGTTTACTTAAATGTGTGAATACTTAATTGGTGTATGATTCCGAGCTAAGCTTTAGTTTTAGTTACTAAAAAACGCATCTAACATGGCTGTTGCTGCCAACTAAGTTTGTGTTGTCTTGTCAAATTATTTTTAATTAGTTTTATTAATAAAAGATCCTGGAATTAAATTCATCAGGGGTCATAACAGATGATGTTATAACCAAACAGTCAAAACAAAAGATGCATCAATAATCAATTCACAATCGGACTGCCTGAAAATTCCCACCCCTATTTCAGCATCTTCATATGGCAGATTACTGTCGAGAAAATGAGGCTATGTGGAACCAGTGGAAGCAAAGTGATGTGCATTTTAAAACTCACCTCAGTGTTTTATGCAGATTGTTATCATGCATCTGCTTCTCTGGGTGACACGGATTACACAAAAGGAATGTAATTTCCCTACAACTTGAAACAGATCACTGTGTACAAGAAGATTCGGCTGAAAACATATCCCCTGAAAATGCTTTTTTATATTACATTATCTTCAGTAATGGTCTCCTGGTCTCCTAAATGGTCTCCTACAGTCCAAAAACTTTTATGTTAAATTGATTGGTAATTCTAAATTGTAGATATTATGTTTTGTCTGTATGTGGCCCTGTGATGGACCGATGACCTGTCCAGACAGGGGTTCTTTCACCCAATGAAAGCTGGGATAGTCTCCGGTAGAGCCCTGTGACCCTGATTAGGAATAAGCGGGTATAGACAATGGATGGATGGATAATACTAATAATAATTATTATGACCTGTCCAGGGTGTACCCCTCCAACAGATCTCAGTGAATTAGGGAATAAGTGGGTATAGATATGAATGAATAATTAGCTTTGCACCTGGAGGACTTGTACTAAATAAATGTATGATTTATATTAGAATCATTCCTGTTTCGTGATTACATTTATTTCATAACTTTTTTTAACTTTTCTGGATAAAATCTGGATAGATCTGCCAGGAAAATATTGCTATTCAGGTTTGGAATGATTATTGGTAGATGGAGGCTGTAAAATTAAAGAAATAAATGAAAAAGAATAAATAAATAAAACAACCTTAGCGTGACCAATTCGATTTCTGTCACTGGGAAGAGCAGCTGGGCAAAAACATGACGTAATTGCCTAATTCTCAACCACTTAAGCTACACACAATGGACGGACATTCAGCATGCCTGGAAATACAGCGCTAAAAATGAAACATATTGTGATAATGAAAAGAGGACCATATGTTCTCTTCCAGATCGAGCAAGAAAACAAAACTATAATTAGCAATTGCTAGCGATGTTACCAGTGCATAAATAATAGCAGGTTACAGATTCCCTTTGTGTAGAAAAAAAAACAAGAATATTTTTTACACTTAGTTCCCAACAACCAGCTATCGGATAAAATCTGTTTAAAGAAACCTACATATATTTCTTTGACTGTGGTCAGTGGTATGTCCAGAAATTATTGAGAAAGAATTTCCCATGCCTATGAAAGGTTTTATAAAAAGGGAAACTGTCATATGTCATTCGCGGTTCTGGTGGCAGGAATATGTTAGAACACTGATCAGTTGCATTCCAACTCTGTCCATTCCGAGTCATTTTTTGTGACACGCGGTAAAAAAACAAAAAAATGAAAGCGAGTTTGGAATTGCGGTAGATAAGGGAAAGTTATTTAAGTGGTGGACTGCTGATTGGATGATCATGGGTTCAAATCCCATTACCACTAATATGCCACTGCTGGCCCCCCCTGAGCAAGGCCCTTAACCATCAACTGCTCAGTTGAATAAACAAATAAGATGAATGAGAGTCGTACTGGATAAATGTAAGATGTAAATGTACAATTTTGCGTAAAAAGGGGTAAAAGTGTTACGTATGTGCTGACGGGGAGAGCACTAGATGTTAATCCAGAGCCCCTCTGCAGAACCATGGAGGAGAGGGGTATATTTAGGTGGGAATTATGGCAAATAGGAAAGGAATGTGTGCTTGGTACTTGGGGTGTGAGAATCGTGTTCACAGTCTTGAGGCACGACACTTCAACAAACTTATAAATAAACTGAAATCTCATTTGCCTTTTAAAACAATAAGAACAACCAAATTTATCTTTATAAACAAAACGAAAAAGTCTTTTCTTCTCTTTTGCATGAGAAACTCGAAACAAAGGATTTTTCGAGTCCTGAGATCGGCTCAACTTGGATCCTTTATCCCAACATCGTACCGAGGGAAAAGTTGAGAAAAGAGAGGATAAAAAATTGTCAGTGGCTAAGTTTAAAAGTAGGGAGGAAAAGGAGTCAGAGTCAGGAAGGGACGAAAAAGTGCAAGAAGCAACAGCAGAAAGAAAAGGGGAAAAATTGGAAGTGTTGCTAGTTTAAAAAAAGGTTCAAGGTTTATAAAGACCAGGAAGAAAAAGGTTGAACAATACTAAGTCAGTATCAGAGGTGGGCGGTCAAATCAGTAAGTGTGAAGAGACAAGTAAAAATCAAATCCAGGACATTTCCCCCTTTGATAAATTAGAAGACATCTATTGATTGAATGTCAAGAAGAAGGAGTCGATAAGAGGCAGAAGTCAGAAGGAATGGAGCTTATCAGATGGAAGGTTAAAGTCACAGAGGACCATTAAAGGGATGCCATCGGTTGGGAAGACACTAAAAAGTGTGTCCATCACAGCTAGTAATTTTCTCAGAGGTCCAGACAATGGGTGACGATGATTAAAATGTTGATTGGAGAAAAGACTAAAACTGCATAAAACTCAAAGGAAGCAATGGTTTAATGAGACGTAGGGAAAGATATGAACGCAGCAAGAGTAGCAGAATTGTGTCCACGGAGTAAAGGGAAAGTGGATCTGCGGTGAAGTCAGCTTTCTTTCCAGATTCCACCTGCCACCACTGTAAATGAGGGGTGGAAACGTCTGGGCCTGTTCATTGTAACAACTCTGATAGAGGTGATGAACATAGTTAAAGAATGTTTACTTGTGATGCAAAGCATGACTTTCTTACCGTCTTTTGGATTGTCCATATTTCACAGCACTAATGTAAATATGCTACGATTAAAAATAGGACTTTGGGTCATCACTTGGCAAATTTGAGAATGTTTTATTTTTCCTTCCTGGGGAAAACATCTCCCAGGCAGAGCCCTTTCTGAAGTCTGATGTTCAAAACATTTATTTTTCCATTTATTTCGGTGGTAGTCGGGGGAGTACAAATTTTTCACATCTGTTTTCGATCTTAAATAAAGGTTGTTTTTTTCACAAAAGCAACTTGTTGAGAACTCGCCCGATTATAAGATTTATTAAAAATGTAAATAAATTGCTGGTCGATTTCATACAGCTTATACTGCAGAGTCGATCAGAAACATCCATCATTTTCAGCCTCGTTTGTTTAACTGGAACTTTATTTAACCAACTGTCACAAAAAAATAAAGTAGTTTGGAAAATGAGGAACATTTCCAGAACATTCTGATGAAACACGCATTATTAGAACATTCCATAAAACAGAAATTTAACTTAAAATGCATTTTTGACCACAAGTTTTTTAAGATGATAATATATTAAATTGTCTTAAAACTCAATTTCAATTGAATTTAATTTACCTCAGCTTAATTTAACTTACCTCAGCTTACCTCACCTACAGAAATACAAAAAATTCTCTAATTATGCATCCATTTTCTATACCTGCCTAGTCCTAAGTCACAGGGATCTGCTGGAGTCTATCTCAGCTGTCATTGGGTGAAACCTGGACAGATCACCAGTCCATCGCAGGGCCACATACAGACAAACCACCACACACACACAATTTAGAATCACCAATCAATCTAACATGTTTCTGGACTGTGGGAGGAAACCAGAGAACTTAACTTTGTTCCGGGAAATTAATGTCATTTAGAAGCGATTTTTCGAAATGAATCGTTTCTGACAAGACTTTGATTCATGTTGATTCATGAGTTACACTTGCTGAAAGACTATGCATTTATTACTTAATTACAAGTCACTTTAAACTGCAAGCAAATAGAGATCAGCCAATGAAGATTTCTTCAGAAGTCATCAAGGTTAACTGCGTGTAGATGGGGCCGATAACCGATATGCAAAACCGATATTTGATTATTCATTTACTTCGGTTTTTGACACGATGATGAACAGTCCTAAATTAAACAAACAGTTTTATTTATAACACAAGCAACTCTTATTTCTACATTAGTATAATCAGATGAGTCTGAAACTTTAATTATTAAATAAATAAATAAAATGGTATGTCACTAAAATGTTTCTGCCAAATTTAAAGCTTTAATCAAGTTGTCATGCAAACGCATAAACTATTAGAAAACATAGTTATTCTAAATAAAAAGCGTGTCTATTGCTTTAGTATGGCTTGCTACTGGAAAAATGGTGGCTCAGTGGTTAAGGTGTTGGACTGATACCAAAAAGACAGAGGTTTAATTCCCAGCACCATCAAGCCACCACTGTGGGCCCCTGAGCAAGGCCCTTAACCCCCAATTGCTCAGATAAATGTAAGTCACTCTGGATAAGGGCGTCTACCAGATGCTGTAAATGTAAATCCCTTAATCTATGCTCCACAATTTTGTAGATAAAAATGTGCAAAAGAGATATTTTGGGGGAAGCTGCGCTTAGTGATTTGTAGTGGAATGCACAAGTTCTGCATGTTTCAGCCACTTGTGGATTAACGACCCTAAACTGGTCCAAGGCTTGACTTGTTTACTGTTTAGAGTTATTTCCTGTTTTTTTGTTTGTTTGTTTCTAAAAATGTACAATGTTTATTTAAATCAGGCATTTCTGTATTCTATTTAGACGGCAGAAAAAAAGTTACAAATTAAAAACAGAAGTCTTTAATAAAGAAGAATTTACACAGTAGGTAACATTTTGTTTTGTCATTATCGGCTGGTTGTAAGAATATTGTTGATATTAAAAATCAGTTATTTGAACACTAATTAAGAATTTTTTTTTTATTTTTTTTTTATAGAAATACAGTTTTAACTTATTAAATATAGTAATGATCTTTTTCAAAAGTTTTCTTCTGTCTTTTTTTCCATCATAGCTACAACCTTTAAATTTCACCCTAAGAGTGTGTGTGTTTGTTGCCGCCTGAGTGATGGTTTGGATTGGATTTTCCTTCATGCATTTAGGCCAAAAGCAATCTTGGCCAAAAATCAGTCTAAAGCGATAGAATTATTTTACCACAAATACAACCTTTCATTCAGTCATTTTAAAACCATGTTCACATCTGAATCCAACTACCAATTCAGAAACCAGCACTGAATCAGCATCCAATCCGGTCCAATCCAGGAATTACCTCGCTCTCAATCACCTGCCAAATGAATTCACCTGGTTTCTGTTAGGTCTCTCTCTCTCTCTCTCTCTCTCTCTCTCTCTCTCTCTCTTTCACTCTCTGTCTCTTTCCTTCTTTTTCTTCCTCTTTCTTCATTCTTAGACCTCATCATACTCCTCTCTCTCTATCTCTCTCTCTCTCTCTCGCCCCCTCTCTCTCTCTCTCTCTCTCTCTCTCTCTCTTTCTCCTTTTCTTCCTCTCTGTTTATCTTCCCCTCTCTCTCTCTCTCTCTCTTTCTCCTTTTATCTCTATTTCTCTCCCTCTTTCTTATTCTCCCTTTATCTCCCTCCGTCTCTCTTCTTTCTTTCTGTATCTATCTCCCTCTTTTTCTCTTTCCTTTTTTCTCTTAACTTTTTTCACTTCATTTGGCCAGGCAAAAATGGCAATTTACCTGAGCCGAAAAAACCCAGGACGCAACAAAACCTTATGTTTCACTGGACTGTGAAGCTGTAGAATTCTGAAAAGGCTTGTAGCGAGTTTAATTTTAGAATCCAAAGGTGTGATTTACTTACACAGTGACAAAACAACAAACATAAACTACACAAGATGTTACTTATCTTACATTCACAGCATTTAGCAGATGCTCTTGTCCAGCGCGACGTACTAAAATGCTTTAAGTCACATCATAGAACAGCTCAGTACTGGTACAATAGTTCACAAATCAGTGTAGCAACAACAAAAACTGCTGAAAGAGCAGCAGGGATTTTTTTTTTGAACGTTAAGAGCTAGCTTTTTAAGAAAGAGGTGGGTTTTTAAACGTGTCTTGAAGACGGCCGGTGACTCTGCTGTTCTGACATTGACGGGAAGTTCATTCCACCATCTTGGTGCCAGAACAGAGAAGCAGACCTACCTTGTGTCCTAGGGGATGGTGGAACAAGTCAAACGTTACTTGTGGATCTGAGGGGAAGCGTTAGCGTGGTTCTGTGTGGAGAAGTGATGAGTGCTTGGAGGTAGGTGGGTGCTGCTCCGTTTTTGGCTTTGTAGGCAAGCATCAGTGTTTTGAGTCTGATGAGTGCAACTACTGGGAGCCAGTGGCGGGAGCGCAGCAGTTAATTGGTGTGTTAGCTTAGCTTAGCACACTAGCACAAAAAAAACCCCAACAAACTTGACTTGAGTTTACCTAGCTTGACCTAGCTTGACCGGGACAAATTTAATTTCTTCGACAAAGACAAAGAAAAACACAAGGGCTATAAATACACAAGAAAAACCAAAAAGAACATGACACATAGACAAGGGGTCACATGACAGGAACACATGGGGAACAAGGATCACATGACAAGGACAAACCAGAAGTAAAGAAAGACTTACATAATAGACATAATATGAAATAATAGAGCTTTTTCTTTTATACACTTTATTAAATAATTAATAATGCAAGACTGGTTGATGTAGCTAATAATTCCGCTGGATTATTCATGACAGGATACAACAACCGTTTCTGCTACTGTCTGATTTCTACACAAAATATAAATGAATATTTTATCCAAGCATGTTGCTGTGGCTTGTACAACCTTTAAAGGGTACAAATGGACCTTGACGGGTAATAAAAGTTCCTCTAATAGCCTTGTCTTTGTAAACTGTCACAGGGAGGCTTGTGCAAAATACAGCCAGCCTTTCTTTTCAGTCTAACCAGAAAGAAAATAATAAACGCAATGTTTTATTTTCTGTCACACAGGATTCGGGTTCTGTTGTATCCCTAGAGGCACAGATATTCGGATAAAGACCCATGCAGAGTTTTCAGGTGTTTAGCACATTCAGTAATATTAGATCAATAGCATAATCTTTTAATCTTATTTCAATTTTTTGGTGGCTAGACATCTGGGATGAAGCATCTTCAATATATCAGGTCTTGTTCTTCATAGGCAGTGGTTAATAACTACCAAAAGTGATCCATGGAAAGACAACTGACATGGTCATGGGTGCGCAAGGCTCTCTGAGTCAATTGGAGTGAATTGGAGTGAAGCGGTGTGTGTATCTGTATCTGGGGTTCTTTTTGGAAAACCTTAGGTCGTGTGTGTAAATTTGTTATATACCATTTTTCTCAGTGCACAGACTGAATTCATCTCTTTATGGCAAAAGTTATGCCTAGTAATACTAGTTGTACAGGTCCACAAGAACCATTCGACTGGTTTCACCATCCCTTTAGATGGAAGGTAGGTCTGCCTTAAGAGCTTTCTGTTTCTCTCTGTTCTGGCACCATGATGGTAAAATGGGTGATGGGAACTTCTTAACAATGCCAGCACAGATGATTAAAAGTTGCTCATTTTTATATCCCTCTTTTCCACCAGTTTTTGGCGTTTTCATGCTTTGTGTGATCTAGCATACCATTATTGATCTGTTTGAGGAACATGATGTGTTTAAGAATTTGATTTAACCAATTTATCTGATCTCAGTCTGGTCCTTTACAGAACTGTCTGGCTGCCAGATACCACAGCGCACCTTCAGAGAACTTGTGTGTATCTGTATAAGGAGTATTTTGCAAATGCTTTACACATGATGCTTCATGATGCTCAATTCTTACAAATAACACATTTTTGCAGTTTTTCTTTTTTTTTAATAAACTATTTACTATTTTCTGAGTTGAGGTCTCAGTGGATTTGGCTTCTAACCTGTGCTAATCTGTAGCTGCAGAGGTGAAAATAAGCCACTTCTAAAGCACAAGAGGCCTCTTTTTGCTAGAACTTAAGCCAACCGGCTACAAATTCCCAAAGGTGGCTGAGTTATTCGTGCCTCCCTGAAGGAGATCTTGTTTAATGACTATGTCGAGTCAGTGGTCACAAGTGCAATGGGTCTACACCTTTTTTCATAAAACTCTATAAATTATAATTATTATATATCACAGCCAAGAGAAAAAGCCAGAGCTGAAAGACCCTCTGGAGAGTCTCGTTAATGTTCTTTCTGTTTTAGGTGTTTTCCTAATGGAATCGCAACATTTCTTTTTTCATCATCACATTCTATCATCTATCATTTACAGCATTTGGCAGATGCCCTCTAGATTTCATTGGGGGTTAAGGACCTTGCTTGAGGGCCCAGCTGTAAGAACGAGGGCTGAGTGGGATTCTTTATGCAGGTAAGAGCTTTATTAAAGAAAGGGGAAGGCGGAAACACAAGACCGGGACACAAACCAAAACGTACAAACCGTAAACGAGACTTAGAAACAGAACAAGAATCGAGAAACCTAGTAAACGCTTAGTACACGGCATGAGCTACAATAATTCGCAAAGACCCAAAGTCAACAGTCAGTTTAAATAAGCAAACAGAGAGCGAAGAAGAGCTGATCAGAACTCCGGCGATGGCGCCCTCTGTTGATGGGAGGGTGGAGTCGTTACAACAGCAGTGGTAACTTGGTGATAATCAAACCCCAGTCTTCCAATTAGCAGTCCAACACCTTAACCACTGCACTACCACTTCCCCAAATGTTTAATCAAACTTTATTACCTGCATTACTGTATAGTATTAACTAAAACTCCAGATACATTGGAAGACTGGTTGTTACGGCAGTAGGCTATGGAATGCAGGTTAAATTAATCCTCTTCATTAATCTCTAAACTCTAATTTCAACTATGTTTAGGTGTTGTGTTAATCTTAAATAAAAGCAGAACACAATGACAAGATATACACTGTTCAAACTGATGCACTTTGTGTCTTGCAAATATTAATCCATTTATTGCCTGCAACACCTTCCAAAAGAACTGGGACAGGGGTATTTTTACCACTGTATCACTTTTTATTTTACAAGCACTTAATAAGCATTTGGAAACCAAGGATGTTAAATATTTACATTTATGGCATTTGGCAGACACCATTATCCAAAGTGACTTACATTTGCCTCTTTTATACAACTGAGCAATTGGGGGTTGAGGGGCTTGCTCAGGGGCCCAGCGGTGGTGGCTTGGTAGAGCTGGGAATCAAACCTACAATTATCAGATTGGTAGTCTAACACCTTAACCATGAGCCAGCACTTCCCTTTATTGAAGCTTTGTGTATGGAATTATTTCCTGTTCTTGCTTGATATATAACTTTAGTCAGTCCACTGTGTTTGATGGCAGCATATTTTGCTCCAAAACCTGTATTTACCTCTCACTATCAATAGTGCCTTTATAGATGTGCAGAAGTTACCCATGCCATGGGCAACAACACCCCCACGCCCCCCCAATACCATTACAAATGCTGCCTATTGAAGTTTGCACTGATAGCAATCTGGATGGTCCTTTCACCTTTTTAGCCCGGGAGACACAACATCCATGATTAACAAAAACAATTTGAAATGTAGACGTATCAGAGCACAGCACACTTTTACAATGTGCATCAGTCTGTCTCAGATAAGCTCAGGCACGGAGAAGCCGGCGGCGTTTCTGGGCGTTGTTGATGTATGGTTTGCATCACAGTTTAAACCTGCACTTGTAACTGTTGCAGTGGACTGTTAACTGGGAATGGTCTTTTAAATTGTTTCTGAGACCATGTAGTAATGCAGTGTCGTCGGAGGTATCAAAGGTCACAGCCATTCCGTGTTGGTTTTTGGCCTTGTCCCTTAAGATTTCTGAATCTTCTGATGATATTATGGGCTGTAGAGAAGGCAATAACTAAATTCCTTGCATTGTACAGTAAGTAAAGTTGTTTCTAAACTGTTGGACTATTTGCTTATCCTTTTTTTATGAATGAATGAGTCTCATTTCATACTCAATCACATGTTTCTCACTTGTTCACCTGTGGAATGTTCTGAACAGGGGTTTTAGGGGCAGTCTTTTCCAGTCTTTTGTTAGCTCCTGTCCCATCTCTTTTAAAATGTGTTGCAGGCATCAATTTTAAAATGAAAGAATATTTGCAATAGACACTAAAAATTTAACATTGCATATCTTGTCTTTGAGGTTGTTAACAAGTATATGCAAATCATTGTATTTTGTTTTTATTTTGTTTAACATAATAACTGAACTTGGAATTGGGGTGTGTAGTATATCTATGCATGTCTAGTTTTGTGTATACTAGTTGCATGCTAGCGTGTAAATTAGTAAAATTCTCACTGATCTTTAATTATTTATTATATTTGTTAATTTTACTTATCAAATATTTTTATGTATTCCATGGTATGGGATTCGAGTGATTTTGATGCCTTTCGTGCTCCAGACCTACGTCATCCATCCAGTTGTCTTGCATTTGATCATCTGGAAAATCACTTGCTCACTCCAAATGGATAGACTGGAGATGCATTTACCCTTCAAAAACAATTTAAAAAAAGGAACAAAACTATTAAGACACCTGTCAAACAGTTCCATGTGTTTATTTGAACATCCTACTCCAGAGATGGTCTCCTATAAAAACCGCCACTAGATTTTCCACTAGATTGTGTTGTGTGACTTAATAATTGCCTTATTTACCCACACTGCTATTGATGAAATCAGACACTGATGTTGGGTGAGAAGATCTGAGGTGCAGTCATTTTTAAGTCAGGGCTCTAGACAGGACACTTCAACCAGTACATAGAGTATCTTCATGGAGCTCTTTGGCTCTGTGCACCGGGGCATTGACATGATGGAGCAGTGTTGGGTATTCTTTTGGTAAAATCCTTCATGCAAATACATTCTAGTCAACTGTGTGCTTCCAACTTTGTTGCAAGATGATAACACACTTATATGGGTGTTTCCTGTCAAGTCTGGTTCCCGTCAAGGTTTCTTTATCGCTGCCATCATCTCATCTCTCTCCCTCTCTCTGGTTCTCTCTCACTCTCTCCCTCACTCTCTTTCACACTGTGTCCTTTTAGCAAGAAACTAAAGTGTAAATTGTTTTGTGCAGGTGAAACGTTGAAAAAAGCAAAGCACTGCTTAAGACCTGAAAAAATAAAAAAAAATCTAACAGAAGGTTACCACATCAATGATTAAGCATTTTTTTGTTGAACAACAGCAAGGAGGTAGCATGGTGGTTAGCACAGTTGCCTCACAGCAAGAAGGCAATTGGGTTCGATTCCCAAGCAGGGGTCTTTCTGTGTGGAGTTTG
Source organism: Bagarius yarrelli (assembly GCA_005784505.1). Lineage (NCBI taxonomy): Eukaryota > Metazoa > Chordata > Actinopteri > Siluriformes > Sisoridae > Bagarius > Bagarius yarrelli. The sequence continues at coordinate 3,558,315 of VCAZ01000014.1, read as the reverse complement.
CATGTTCTCCCTGTGCTTGTGTGGGTTTACTCCCACAGTCCCAAAAACAAGTATGTTAGATTGATTGGTGATCCTATATTGCCCATAGGAGTGAGTGTGTGTGGCCCTGTGATAGACTGGCGACCTGTCCAGGGTGTACCCCTCCTGCCTTACACCATTTCAGAGATGGCTGGGATAGACTCCAGCAGATTCCTATGACCCTTAATTAGGGAATAAGCAGGTATAAAAGATATGAATGAATAAACAAACATCATTTTTCTTTTGTTAAAAACAAAATCTGTTTATCATTAGTCTATGTTCATGTGGAGTTTTATGTATTTCCGCTATAAAAGTCATATGCGGCAACATAAAAATGGGGACTTTTTCCCGATCTCATCCCCTCTCTCTCCCACTCTCTTATTTCCTATTTGTCCCCAGTTCTAATTAAAGGCTAAAAAAATACTCATAAAAGAAGTAAATAGGCATGAAATCATAAAAATAATTGTAAAGAATATCTGTAAACCTGTCGATTATTATAGCCAGTATGTTGTCTGTGCCACGTAAGGCCTTTTTATCAGATTTAATAATTTTTGCTACTTATTATAATTTAATTAAAGTAACTTAAATATTCATATTTATTAATGTAGTGCATTACATGACATTACCTGCATTACATGACATTTCTGGCATTTGGCAGACGTCCTTATCCAGAGCAACTTATACTTTTTTTATTTCATTTATACAACTGACCAGTTGGGGGGTTGAGGGCCTTGCTCAGGGACCCAGTGATGGTAACTTAATATCTTTAAAACATTTGGATAAATAGCAGGTATGGGCCAAAGATTTATTTTTATTTTTTGGTCCAAATGGGTTGGGTTTTATTTTGTTGTATAAAAAATGTTATTATATAACACAATTAATTCATAGGTCAATTTATAGGACAATTAAAAAATTTACTCCCAGCCGTGTGTCTCCTTTCATCCCGGTGTTCCTGTGACATTACTTTATTACCGTAATGCACGGGGTAAAAGCGTCTGTATTGTGCGCTCACGCAGGCGGGTGCGCGTGCGTGCGTGCGTGTGTGGTGTGTGTGTGTGTGTGGAGCCCGAGCGAGGTGTTCAGTCACTTTTTGTGGCTGTGGTGTCAGCACTTCCCTCCCGGCCGGTCTCGCTGCTGTGGGCACATGGCATGGCGCTTCCCGGAGAGTTTGCGGTTTGGTTGAGACGCGCAGGAGGTGCGTGTGAAGCTGAGGTTTGACTGGGATTTGTGCACACAGCCATCATGAGCTTAATCAGTCCCCGCGCACGTTATTCTATCTGCTTGGATTGTATTTCAGTGGTGCAGAGTGTCCTTATGTTCATGTCCACAGTTAGAGGTAAGACTGGCGGGGTGTGAGGAGGAAACACTTTAATTAATTCTAATCATAAGCTACAATTTAGTTGATAACATGAAATCTCAGCACTACTAATATTCATACTAATTATTATTATTAGCAGTAGTAATATCAATATTAAGTTGTTTTTTTCGATTTATTTTACATTTATCTATCTATCTATCTATCTATCTATCTATCTATCTATCTATCTATCTATCTATCTATTTGATAGATTTACCAGTATATCAAATATTTTTATTAACATATATTATTGTTATTATTAATATTCATATTTTTATTAGTAGTAATGGTGTTGATATTAAGAGTTTTTCCTTTTTTATTTTTTATTTTTCATCTATCTATCTATATCTATCTATCTATCTATCTATCTATCTATCTAACCAAATCTTATAGCTTACATATCTTATTATATTATACAATATTTTTTAAAAAATGCATATTATAATAATCATCATCATCATCATTTTTTATTATTATTATTATTTAACCCGTCATTTGAAAATAATAATAATAATATGTATTATATTTGTAATAATAATAATAATAATTTTGCACATCTACAGAGTCTGTGTGTGTATATCGTGTGTGTGTGTGTGTGTGTGTGTGTGTGTGTGTGCATACGAGAGGTTTGAAAGTTGGTTATATGAGTGAGGAGATTCAGCAGCTGTAGTTTTAGTGTGTTTTTTAGCTGAATGGCATTTTGCAGGAATTTCACTGTACCAGTCCAACTGATCTCTCAGTTTAGCAGTAATGATATAATGGAGAACATCCAACGCAGCCTAATGTAGAATTAGTTCACAACACAGCAACAGGTGTGGAAAGGAGTTTTGAATTAAATAAACGAAATCAATTAATATCAAGCAGAAAGTCTCTTCTGTTCCAAAGCCAGCTTTATTATAATTCAAGTGATATTAAACACTTTTTACTTAATTTAGTCATTTTTAAGTACTGAAAGAAACAGGGGTCAAAATATTGCTGTAAATCATCACGGATTGAACTATAGACCTCAGTTTGCCGCCAGACGTTCAATGGAGCAACCCATCACTGTGTGTTTTTCTGAAGAATGATTGATTGTCTCCCGTAACCGTTTTGCTATGATGAAGTGCTGCTGTAGTAAGAGGTAGAAATGGATTTAAATGAAAATGTGATTTTCAGCTGCGGTCTTATTAATGCACCCTTAGCGCTGATATTGCAGAAACCCATTCACATGCTGGATAGTTAATTCACATTTATTGCACCAGTCTTTTTTTATTTTTTTTTTTGGGGGGGGGGATGGCCAAAATCACTGCCTGCTCCTGCATATTTTTTCATTTTTTTGAAAATAAATTAAAGAAATAATAATAAATAAATAAATAAAGGTAAAGGTGCACATTAAAAAGGTAAAGGTGCACATTATTGCCACTGAGGATCTAGTACTGTGTGTGTGTCTCTGTGTGTCAACCCGACGCATAAACACACAATCTATTGTATTCGGCACATGATCCACAAAAAATCCACATCTGGCTGGAGCCTGATGTGCTTGATCTGAGCTGAAACTAAGCACCTCGAGGTATTAGACCTTCACATGCAGTAATGGAAGCTCCTAATTTTTCTTTTTACTAAAGGTTTTGGATGTAAAGCGTGCTTATCCTAAGACTCTTATTCCTAATCTCTTCTCGCCTCTGGTTTGCTTATCCAAGCTTCTCTTCGTCTATTGTCTGTTCTTAGCTATTAATTTAATGCCATTTTTTCAGGGTAAGATATGATGTGCTTGCACGGCAGTAAGTGTAACAGCCAAAGTTTCTCAGTTAGCAAAACAACACCATATGAAGAATAAAAAAAATAAGGACATCTTGTTAGAACAGATTTTATGTGTTCCATTATTTTGTGTTCTGTTATTAGAAAAGGCTGAAATATGTGTAATAAACTTCTGCACAACTTGAGATATGGTTCTAAAAGAAGGTGAATAGTTTTAGTGTTGAATGAAAACATTTCTAGGAAGTTAACCTGCCAGTGTCTAAAATTTGTAAACAGCTATTGTGCTTGGATGCTGGTTTAATATTTGTAATAAAAGACCAACTAAACTAGTAACTAGTTCAACAGGCATAACCTATTTTTGGTACTAAAGAGGAACTTTTTCAGAACATCAATGCCTTTGTATTGCCGGTACCACAGATCAAGAGTTACTGAACATGACAAGAACCAAATCAAGCAAATGTCACTTTTATGGTGTACACACAGGGCTGGTGTTAAAAAGGTTGTTGTTACCCCGCCCCCTTTCTACACAATTTATTTAATATATTCATTTATTCATTATCTGTACCCGCTTATTCCCTAATTTGAGGCCACAGAGATCTGCTGGAGTCTATCCCAGACGTCTCTCAAAGGGCAAAAGGCAGGAGGGGTACAACCCTGGACAGGTCTTACTTAAAATATATATATATATATCAAGAATAATTCAAATAAATTAAACATTTAACATTTTGTGATTTTTGAGGTTAAAAAAAACTTACAGGAAAATTACAGTTAAGGAGTTTATTTTTATATTAAAACCTCTGATTGTTTTTCTGATTGGTTGCATGCGTCATTACGTCATTGGTTTATTTATGTGTACGCAGAATAAAGCTTTCACCTTTCTTAAAAGTTATTCGTCTATTAAATTCACGGAAATTTGAACGTCACTTTCGGCTATAGAACTTTAACACAGCATGTAATTGTCGGTCTGTTTTGTTTTTGCTGCAATGGGATCATGCTAATATTGATTAGCTTGTGATTTTCTTCTTCACTTTACAGGAAATGAGCTGACAGTCTGTACTAGTTGTATAAGTGTGCACTTGCACATTATTTATTGTTTTTAGGGCTTATTTTCCCAAGTTATTGTTGTTGATTGCATGACGGGGCATTGGAAGCTACGTGCCCTCCTGTTAGTTATGGTCTGGCGACAGCTGTGTGTGCACAAATACAGAGCGGGTGCAGGTAGCAAACCTGGAGCCATCCTAAAGTATTTAATAGAAAATTAGGACTTCTTTATTTGTGCTATAAACCTGACGAGAAATTCTAACTCACAGCTGAGAAAAATTATAGCGGTCATTATGGCCAAACTTTGAGTCTGTGGAATTCAAAAGATGAAATTACAGTTTAAGGACTGTTTATTTTTATTTATAAAACGATTGATTTTTTTTTATGATTGGTTGCATGGCGTCTATGCGTCATTACGTCATGGTTTATTTATGTGTACGCAGAAGAATAAAGCTTTCACTTTCTTAAAAGTTATCGTCTATTAAATTCACGTAAATTTGAATGTCACTTTGTCTATAGAACTTTAACACAGCATGTAATTGTCAGTCTGTTTGTTTTTGTTGCAATGGGATCATGCTAATATTGATTAGCTTGTGATTTTCTTCTTCACTTTACAGGAAATGAGCTGACAGTTATAGTTGCGTGTTAGTGCACATTTTTATTGTTATTTTTTTTTAGGCTTTTTGGCTTATTTTCCCAAGTTATTGTTGTTGATTGCATGACGGGGCATTGGAAGCTACGTGCCCTCCTGTTAGTTATTACGGAGCGGGTGCAGTAGCAAACTTGGGTGCACCCTAAACCTGGGTTTAAGTATTTATTTAGAAAATTAGGACTTCTTTATTTGTGCTATAAACCTGACGAGAAATTCTAACTCACAGCTGAGAAAAATTATAGCGGTCATTATGGCCAAACTTTGAGTCTGTGGAATTCAAAAGATTGTATTTATAGTCGTAATCTAACACATCTGATATACTTTACAACCTTCAGTCTTATCTGCATAGTAAAACTAAAAGGGTTGTTACTCAGCTCTGCAGAACGGTGGATTATTTTTACTGGCTTGATGTAGAACCGACATTCTCACGTTTTTTTGGTTGCCGACTACTAAGAAAAAATCACAAAGGTAAAAAACATAAACACATACATTCCTACAGTCAAAGACGAACCATGTTAAAATGACTTCCCCAGGAAAATTTAAAGCTTATTTTAAGAATATATCTTCTTTACATTAGTGTATATCAGGGATTATATAGCTTCATGTTTGGACAGGATTAGGAACGAGTTTATTAGAAAGCTTATTTGGATGAGATGTGTTGGGGAGTCAGGGAAGCCAGATTGAGGTGGTTTGGACATGTACCGTGGAGGGATAGTGAGTATATTGGTAGGAGGATGTTAGAAATGCAGCTACCAGGCAGAAGACCAAAGAGGAGGTATATGGATCCGATAAACGAGGACATGAAGTTAGTGGGTGTGAGTGAAGAGGATGTAGAGAATAGGGTTAGGTGGAGACAGATGATTCACTGTGGAGACCCCTAAAAAGGAACAGCCAAAAGGAGAAGAAGAAGAAATGTTATGTTAATAATGACATTTCCAATTGCTAAAATGTTGAGCGGTTGGATGGCCCCTCGATATGCAGGGGCCCCCGGCAACTGCCTTGGTGTAGAACTCTAATTCTTGAGCTGTTTTGGTTGGCAACCGTGTTTTAAATACTGTAGAGAAGTAGTAACACAATGGTAAAGGTGTTGGACTGCCAATTTTTTTGTGCTGGTTTGCTAAATATGTTGTATATCTATAAAATCATCCAAAATATATTATCTTTGACCACATTGTATAATTAAAGTACTTAATTATAAAGTACTTTCTATTATGCAGTTGTTGTTCAGAAATTCACAAAGGTAAAATTCTGGCCAACACTGTAGTTGTGCTGGGATGAGACTTAAGTATCACTTATGTTCCGGTTTAATTAAGGGTGTAACAATCACACAATCAAAATGCAACACAATCAAATTACATTATATAAAACAATCTTTAACACATATTGTTCTGTGTGACTATGGTAGTTTACACAGATGGGGCCCAGCACTCGTTTTAAAGCCTTTTCCTCCGTCTCGGACCTTTTCTTGTTTTGTTTTGAACTGGGACGCCGTGTTCGGTTTAAGGTGACCTGTGGTGCTGGGACTTGAACCTCAATCTTTCAGGTATCAGTCCAACACCTTAACCCCTGAGCCACCACTTCCCCCACTTAAAACACCCTCTTCCTATAATAACAAATATACACACATGAGCAATGCAATTCTTTCCTATGTTGGGGCTACCTTATGAGATTTAAACTAACACCATCCCTGTCATTGTGTCGTTCAGGCCAAACCCTAATACATGTTTATGCATGAAATAACCAACCTTTTTACCTCAGAAATGACTTTCGTTAGTGCTACATTGCATTTTTTTATTCCCGTTATCCAACCGAGGCAGACAAACACTAAGCTGATTGTCAGTATCTGGTGTCAGAATCTCAAGGATGAGCCAGAGACCCAGTGTGTGATTTAATGATAAGAAATACTTTTAAACGTTGGACTTGGCGTTGGATTTTCTTTGACATGATATGCTTTGTAAAGCTTAAGCCAAACTATGATTTATATCAGAGATATGCGTTTAGTTAGTTTTGCATGTGAAGTTAAAAAATTTGCACTTTTTTAAGCATTTTTTTTTATTGTACAGATGGTCTCGATGCAGCTTTATAGTCCCAGGACCAAACACAAGCCAAAAGGAAAACGGCGGAAAATCATAAAAGGAAAGCAGTTCGTGTTCTTTTGGTGGAAAGTTTAATAACTTCAGATTAAAAACTATTACAAGTCAGACAGTATATGTTTACAGTAATGTGATAGCTATGTATCAGTATACTAAAGAAATGGCTATATAAATCAAACGTCCAAAAATTTCAAGTCATAAAGGGACATTCGGTGTCACCCAGATGAGGATGGGTTTCCTATTGAGTCTGGTTCCTCTCAAGGTTTCCTTCTACTTCATCTCAGGGAGTTTTTGTCTTTGCCACAGTCGCCATTGGCTTGTTGATTAGGAACAAACTTACACTTTTTCACTGTTACTGCATTCTGTGTAAAGCTACTTTGAGACAATGTCTATTGTTAAAAGCGCTACAGAAATAAAATAAAATTAAATTAAATTGACCTTCAGCTCCATTACTCTATAACACGTCATGTCTTCCGGGACTTCAGGTTGTCGGAGCTTTTAGTTCTAGTGAAAGGGAAATTTTAATGCTACAACATACAATGACCTTCTAGACAGATGTCTAGACCCATACTGATGTCTAGACGCATTTTTTTGTGCTCCCCAAACTTTACACCATATAATATATCAGTGCTGTGGTTCTCTTTGTATCATATAATCAGCTAGAAATAATTAAGAAGAAGTCAGTAAATGTACACAATCGATATAGCTTGAACTTGCTTTATAGTACAGGTCACATGGTGTGCACATGTGAATTGAATCACATGTCTTGAATCACAGTTTGGATGTGTGTCAGGAATTGGATAATTTTGATCATATTCAGGAAAGCTGGCTCACTTGATAATGTCTACTTTCAGCCCTCATCTGGATTTATGAGAATAATAAAATCAAGTGCAGTGCTTTTGTCTTCCCTGGGATATAAAACATGTTATAAAGATTTTTTTGTATTATTTACTAATTTGCTTTACTGTTTGGGAAAAACATTAGACATATGACTTATTTTTCTTTCATGGTGGTTTTTTTCTTCTTTTTTGGCTTAATATTTAGTTAGGAAAGCTGAAAATCTGACTTGTAGACTCTCAATCAAACAAAAGGTCATGTTATTAAAATATATTTTAATTTTATAGCACATTACAATCCTCTTCTTTTTTTTAAAATGTGATTTTAAGTGTTCTTTCCAAACCTTTTGTATCATTGCAGGCTTTGGTCTTTGCTCTGAGTTGCTGTATGATATACACTTGTTTAATATGTACTGACTGGTATTCCGCAAAACAGATTAGTTTTAGTATAAATTAAAATCAACTTGTTCTTGCCAGGAATCAAACCCCGATCTTCCAATTAGCAGTCCAACACACTAACCACTGTGCTACCACAGCGATTTATCCTGGTCAAAAATGCATGAATCCAGACAGAAATTCACCCTTCATTCAAACATACTTTTTTTTTTAAGTGTAGATATTACAAGAGAACCATCCATCCATCCATCCATCCATTGTCTAGAGTCACTTATTCCTAATCAGGGTTGCTGGGCGCAAGGCAAAGATACATCCTAGACAGTTCACCTTCCAAAGCACCATAACGTTGTAAATATTCTAAATGTTACTAGAAGGTTTTATTTGGTTCTATTTTTTGCTTTATTTATATCATCAATAACTCACCAAAGTCCATGAGACTAAGAGAGGATAGATTTCATTTTTCAGGGATGAAAATTACCCCCCTTCTTTTCTAGAGTTTGCCAGATGTCCTTCTCCAAAACATCTAAAAGATGTGCTTTATAATGTTTTTAAAAAAAAAACACATACATGTGTTAATTCGCTGGAACTAAAGAATACTTTTAAGCTAGAACTCAGGTCATTGAGGAGGTTAGTACAGAATAAATTAGTTTAGAAAAGATTAAATTAAAGCTTATTTAGATGTGTGATGAAGAGGTAGACCTTTTGAGGTCTTTTTTAAATTTCATTAAAAACGAAAAAAGCAGTGATAATCATGTCTAATTATCACAAGGACACACTGGAAACCCACACAGATATTTGGAGAACATTCCATATAAGACTGATTTAGCCCAAAAGTCAGGGTCGGAATTAGATACGCCGGTGATGTAAGGCAACAATCTGAGCCTCTATGTTTAAACAGCCGTGAACTAAAAATTAAAAAGATTTATTTTGGGCTACTTTTATATTTTTATGTAAGCGTAGGGTTTTTAAAGGAATGTACAGTAACATCAATTTTCATTTTTTATATATGGATTTTTTTGCAGGTTCCAGATAAGCTTAATCGTGTTTTTATCGTGTTCTGCAGGGTTGTTAGGACAATTTGTTAAGAAATGATTCAGAAACTCAAACACATTGCAATAGTCAGGTCACGAAATAACAGAAGAGTTAAACTTTTAAAGTAGCTAGCTTTTCTCGTGGGCAACATTGGCAGAATACATGGATTATTTTTAAAAAGAAAGAAAGAGATCATAAACTTATTCTATATTAAGGGCTCAAATCAAAAGGTAGTGCCAAAGATTACACCAAAGTTGTTACATTTTTTTTAATTCAGAGCATTTGGCAGAAGTCCTTATCCAGAGCGACTTACATTTATCCCTTTATACAACTGAGCAACTGAGTTAAGGGCCTTGATTAAGGGCCCAATAATGGTAACTTGGTGGTGGTGGGAATTAAACCCTGATCTTTTAATTAGCAGTCCAACACCTTAACCACTGCGCTACCACTTCCTTACTTCGTAGCTTCAAGGGGAAGTGGTAGCTTAGTGGTTAAGGTGTTGGACTAATACTGGAAAGACCGAGGTTCAATTCTCAACACCACCGATCCACAACTGTGGGCCCTTAACCCCTAATTGCTAACTTGGATAAAAAAAGATAAATGCTGCCAAATGGTGTAAATGTAACTGTGATTGATAGGAATTATACAGTAATATATAACACGGCAATGACAACGGCTGCTCATCAATCCTTAAGACAGAAGCTAAAAATCAGTTTGGTAGCTACATTTATATGTGAGCTGATTAAATGCAATTAAAAAAGAAAATGTTATGTTAATCCAGCCTGTAAGCCCTAAGTAAAATCTTGTATATAAATGAGCAGATGTGTGTGTTTATGTTTCTCAACAGCAGGGGTTAGTAGCACATGGTTAGCAGGTGAGATCTGCCCACTCGGCCACTTTCCGTGTGGAAACGTGAGTTTGTGTCTGCCTCAAGTTCTGCACTGTAATGGCCAAGAGGACTGTCCTAACGGAGCCGACGAGGAGCATTGTGGTCAGTGCCACACACATACACGCACACACACTTATACACTCCATTTATACACACACACTTTTTTACACTAACTCATGATTTTTACTTATTCATTTGTTTAAATAAAACAAATAGAATTTTGATATATTTTTCTTGTCTTGCACTAAAAGTAAAAAAAGCGTCAATAAAAAATTTAACCTTCAGATTTTCATAATCAGTATTTTTTTTTCTATGTCGTGATTTATACTAGTATTACAATAGTATTATTTTTTCGTTTAATATCAAATTAGATTTTATAACATAAAGTATATTTGTCCTATGCAATTTTTGAATAAATATAAAAAAATGTAATTAATTTAAAATAAATGAATAAATTAATCTAAAGTCTTGTGTAACACTTTCTATTTTTGTTATATCTTGTTTATGAATATGTTTATTTTTATTTTGTGAAAAAAAAACTATATTTAACTATATTTATAGTTACTATAAAACTATATATATAATATTATAATATCTTACTTTAGTAATAGGTTTTATAAATATTATTAAAATAATTATTGTTATTCTAAATAATGTTGTTTTGACAAAAAAACGAAATAAAACTAGTTTTAAATTCTACAGCTTTCCTGATAATTGAGTAGACATTTTAAGCGGTGTGCAGATCTGACCCTTTTTCTTGCATGGGCAGCTTGACCACATTGTACCGTAGTGCTAATCTTCTCTGTGTCCTGTAGGAGATAACAGCGGCTGGGCCAATTTTTTCGACAGGACTATTCAGATATCGGTCCCACGTGACGTGTCCACAGACTGCTGTAAGAGTACACTTAATCTCAGTTACCTTTTCAACCATAACCCCAGTGGAAATAAGGATTAATTAAAACAGTTAGGAGTTTTAGACAACACTACGTAGGCACTTTATTTTGTGTAGAAAATATCTAAATACTAAAAGCCCTCAGCGGAAAATACAATTCAAACATTATACAGTATGTGTTTTTCCATCTTTTTTATGCTCCTTGTCTCAGGCGTTTATCTCTCTTTCTCTGCCAGATTTGCAGCAGTACCCAGAACGCTGTCAGTGTATTGAGTTGGAGCTCCAGTGTGTGCGCATCGGTTTAAATTCCGTGCCGCATGTGTCAACCAACGTGACGTCGCTGTATGTACTTTTTCATTCTTAATTTTATCAACCTGCTGACACACACACACACAGTAATCTCCTGAAAGTAGTCCAACTTAGGTTGTAGCTGCAGCTGATACTTACTTATAGCCCCACGTACTTACGCTGATAAGTAAGCGAGATCTGACTGCCAAAGCTGTTGAATGACTATAGACCAATCCGAGCTCTTGACATATAGAGTAATGACTGCGAAGGTAAAACAACATACCGCATTAATGAGTCATACTGTACTGCCAGACGTTTATACACACCTTACCAACACACTCGCACAAATATTTCTAGACTTAACTGTTATCGGGCAGCACGACGTCTTAGTGGTTAGCAATGTTGCCTTACAGCAAAAAGGTTGCGGGTTCGATTCCCAGGCATTGGTGTCCAACATTAGTGTCTAATTAGTGCCCTATCCGTCTTGTGTTATTTAAAGGTAAGAGTGAGTAAAAATATACAATAAGACATTCAAAACTTACGTATGGATGTATTGGTCAGGTGTTCTAATGCTCACAACAGGGAACACAGGTAATATATCATAGTTATAATCAACCCTCTTGCTCCTAAACAGGAACAGTGTTTCTTCTGTGCTCCAAAAGATCACTAGATGCTGAGACACCCATATTTGCATATTAATTAAATTGTCATGCTGCTGATTTTGCATATAAAACATGTCATATGGAAAAGTAGTGATTAGTCAAAGTTTCTACCTTTAGATTGAAATTAGACGTTTTATACTCTACAGCCATGAGGGCAACTGCCTTACATAAAGCCACCAATCACGGTTTGTTTTGTTCAGCACCTTGTATAGGGGAGTGAAAATGTTAAGTCAGTGTTCATACACGCAACCATAAAACAACCATTAAAAAAAATCGTGCAAAATAATAAGTCTATATCGTGAACATCACATCATCCGAAAAATCCAGCAAAACAAACATTCCTAACATTCCAGTACAATCCAACCAATCAGAAAGACTTTTAAAAAATGTCTTTATTATATGCATCATATGTTTAGCTAATTTAACGATAGCGTCTGAGGCTGAGTGTAAAGACCTGTAGGAGAGGGATCCATATATCGTGGTGGCAAAACAGGTAGAAGTCGGTACACAGTAATCCAAGACAAGTTTAGCCAACAAATTAAAAACGCTAGACAAAGAATTGTGAACATAAACCGGGCAGAGATCAGTAACCGTAAAGACAAAGAGTAAACTAGATCACTTGGTATGTAGTATAGCTAAACTATACTTCGCAACATGGGGTTCTTTGTGGCTAGCTTATGAAGCTAACCAACCAGGAATTGGCACCGAAAGTGCTGCAGACGAGCTAGTACACTAGGGATTGCGCCCTCTAGTAGTGGTGGTGAGGGTTTAAGTCATTACACCAGGACTATCATTTCATTGCATTTTTATATATACAATTCTGCAACCACTTTAGAGGTATATAATCACTATTATTTTGTCAGTATTATTAATAAGTGCCATCATTGATTTATTTACTATAGTTAATCAGACAAAACCTTTGTATTTGGTTTGGAGCATGAGAATATGTCCAACTTTGTAAGGGAAATTTCATGACAATATATATGACATGACAGCATTATAGCATGTTATAAAGTGCTATTACATATTTCCTTCGTTGGCATTTAATGTCATACTTTTGGCAAATGATTTTACTAGTATGATTAAAGAGCGTTAAAATGATCCCTCCGTCACTATATATCATTTAGGACATCGCTGTTATCCAGAGCGACGTACTAATGTGCTTTAAGTCTCATCAAAGAACAGCGGAATTCTGGTTTGATAAATTACAAAACAAAGTGTAACAACCCGCCAAAAACAACATAGAAAAAGTCAAGTTCAATGTGCCAGGCATTAAACAAAGAGGAAGGTCTTTAATCGTCTCTTAAAGACAGTCAGTGACTCGGCTGTTCTGACACTGGTGGGAGGTTAATTCCACCATTTTGGTACCAGAACAAAGAAACGTCTTAAGGCAGACCTACCTTGTGCCTAAGGGGATGGTGGAAGCAATGCAAGGAGTGATGAGTGCTTTAAGATGGGACCCACACTCAAACACCAAACCTATTGAAATCAGTGAGGTAGTTTATCTTAATTACCGATGTCTGCATGTAGAGAAGCGCTGCGAGTCGGTCATTAGCATACATTAGCATACACGTCATTGCTTGCCTTTGTAAAGTTAAGTTTACACTTATTCTCAATTTGAAAAGTCTACAAAAAGGTGTTTGCTGAAGGCACAGACAAAAAAGGCATGTAATACAATTTTATTGATAAAAATCAAGGTTGGGTCTTATTGGCAACAAATACGACTATATGACAGTAAATTTTAAAATTGAGCTAAAGATTTTGAACAGCCTTGGATATATATAACAAAACCTACGAGGACTGCGCCGTTACCCACAGAATAATAACTGTTCCCAGCTATTTCAGCTATAACTCAGCATGTCTTCAAACCAAATACAAATCCCACATGAAGCAGGAAAATACCACATAAAGCATGAGGCCTCACTGGAAATGTAAAAATAACATCAGGTTTAAATATTTAAAACAAAGTGAATAATTAATATTATAAACATTTAATATTCTAAACTGTGTACTATTCTAGCTTGCTTTTAAACATAGGCATTTTCTTAAAAAAAGACATTTTAACTGCTTAACAGCCTAAAATTTCTCAAAAATATCTAAAAATAAAAAAGAAACAGGCCTTTTTACCATTTTTTATATTATTACATTATATTATTTTTAATGTTATTTAATAACACGATCTTTCATTTTATTTTCAGTTTATTGTCATGTTTATACAGTAATCAATGTTTGTTAATTTTATTTTTAGATGATTTTAACTTTTCAGAAATCATTTCTAATTCACTTAACAGGTGTTTTACGAACTGTGCCATTGATTCAGCAAATTTGCTTGTATGGACATTGAATTTACATTTTTAAGCCCCAAAACATGATGCTGAGCGAAGTGAACTGTGATTGGTTGCTTTACATGTCAGTCAGATGCCTTTAGTCACCAATAAAATCTGCTATAGAGTCCAGATCTTACATTTATATCATTTGGCAGACGCCCTTATTCAGAGCGACTTACATTTTATCCTTGATACAACAGAGCAATTAAGGGTTAAGGGCCTTGCTCAGGGGCCCAGCAGCAGTGGCTTGGTGGTGCTGGGAATTGAACACTGGTCTTTCTGGTATCAGTCCAACACCGTAACCACTAAGCCACCATTTCCCAGATCTTCTGCCATCAGTCTGATTTCTGCCTTTTGCGAGACTAACTGCATTGTAAAAAGAGTCAAATATAATAAAGTGTATTTTTATACAATTATCCACACAAAACATGTACACAATATACACCGGCTTCTGTAAATTAAAATAGATAAAGCTCTGACTGTGTAAAGATGTGTACAGTGAAGTGAAGTGGGCTAGGAGTCCAGTGCATTTTCAAATTCATCTGGCTTTTACACAAAAATAATAGGTTTGTTTCAGGGACTGGTTGACCTTTTATTATTTCCCATGGCTGCATTTTAATTGAGCCTTGGGCAAGAAATCTCACTCCCCTGCCTAATGTGGTAATTCATTAGCTGTAAGAAGGTTGCTCCTAAAATACAACGTCTCACTGTACAAGTCCTCCGGCTTTTATTGCTTTTGTAACTGGTAGGTTAGAAGGTAAACTGGCAGGAGGTCTTATACTTTTCAGATTATTAGAACTTTCTATTTTTGATGAGCATGGCACGTAAAAGCTCTACTCCAACAGATGTTGGCCCAAATGACATTGTTGCTTCGTAGTATTGGTTTGGTCGAACCCGCAAATTAGAAACAGGTTTATAATGATAACACAGCCATTGTCCATTTCTTTATCACCACTTTATTATCAGAGGTTACGATTCATTGGCCATTTGTTCCATATTAAGTTCAATCTGCTAAGTTATACAATCTGATAGGCTACACAGCATTGTTGTTTAGCAGTAAAACATGGCTCAGTATACAATGCTAATTCATATCTATATATATATATGTATATCAATCTATCTATCTATATAGATATATAGATATAGATATATATATATATCTAGATATATCTATATATCTATATATATATCTATATATATAGATATATTATAGATATAGATATATATATATATATATATAGATAATATATCTATATATATATATCTATATCAATCTATCTATCTATATATATATATAAACACTTCTATGTTGTGAAGGAAACATTTGCATGGAATACTTTTTAATGCTGCCTCTTTATTTCTCCACAGGTCTCTTAAGAGCAATGAGATTCGAGTGTTGGCAGAATATGCTTTTAGTCGATACACAGATCTTCGAAGACTGTAAGTACCCATTTTTTTTGCAGTAGCTTTACAAACCTTTATAGTAATGTGGACGGAGGCAAATCTCAATTAAATTAAGGCATACGTCCAGTTCTCCCGACAAATAGAAGTAACAAATGGAACCAATCTTTATTAAACACTTCTTTACTTTAAAAATGACCATAAAATACTTTTGCATAAAGGACATGAGCCATCCTATAAAAAATACACAAAACACGCTCAATTATAGTCACAAAATTACTATACCAGGGCCACCTGCACTTACATATCAGTATTAATATAATTCATAGCTCAGTGGTTAAGGTGTTGGACTGATACCTGTAAGACCGGGGCTTGATTCCCAGCACCACCAAGCCACCACCGCTGGACCCTTGAGCAAGGTCTTCAACCCCCAACTGCTGAGTTGTATAAAAGAGATAAATGTAAGTCTCTCTGGATAAAGACGCCGTAGTGTAAAGAGTAACGGCGGAGGCAGCCATATACACAGTTGCGCTCCAGCGACCCAGATTTAATTCTGGCTCTGGTCTTTTCCGGTCTCACCCCTTTATCTCTCTTCCTCTGTCCTATCAATAAAGGTCAAATGCAGAAAATACTGGCAGCTTAACACGAAAAACCCCCACAAAATACATTAAACAAAACCTGTACTACAAATAAAATTCCAAACTAAACAAGAAAACAAATATACCAATAGGATAAACCCCCCAACAGGAAGGAACCTTGTTTGTTCAAATGAAACTGACTCCAGATTTTCAAGAGTGACGATAATCAAGAACACTATGAGCATCACACACACTCACACACTCACAGGCTGCACCTCCTCTGTTACACTTGCATAAGATAATAACTGCCTTCTAAATATCAGGCTTATCAGCCAGCTCGCCAAAACTGCTTAATAATTGTTATTACGTTTATAAGACACCAGATCGTTTTATCAATGGAAAAGCAATTCTCAAAAAAAAGACCTACTTTCCAAAAGTCTGAGTCATTTTTTAAAAAAAGGTCACAAATGCGCACAAATTGCCTGGTTTCACATTACAGAATAGTGTTAATAGCTAGTGTTGGCTAGCAGCCAACAGCCGTGGTTAAGGAGAGGAAGTGTATTTGCCTCAGTGTGGTAATCATTTTTCTGGATGTTAGCAGTAGCATGCTAACTCTCACTTTGGTGATAAATTATATTAACTTACTTCAATAGCTGTATTTAAAATGGAAATGATCCAGCGCTGTATTTTATGTCAGTGAGACGTGTTCTGTGAGCAACAGCTAGCATGCTAGTTAAAAGCATGCATATTAAAGAAAGTGATGCACCTTAAAAGCTCATAATTTTGCATGTGTGTGTGTGTGTGTGTGTGTGTGTGTGTGTGTGCGTGTGCGAACTATATAAATCATCCATGACACTTTTCTTACCTAAGTTTCCAGCAAGTTCACACTGTTATATAAAATTAAGTTCTTTAGGCTTCAGTCAGTTACACTTTTTAGCTAAACTGACCATGTTTACAGTTCTATTTAATTAAAAAGTCTTTAACTCATGGCCTGTTAAATTTAATTAAGAATTTTACCGTAATTTAAAAACAAAGCAGCTTTGACCAACTTAAGCTGATTATCAGTGGATTTTGTTGTGTGTTTTTCAGATTTCTTCAGGAAAACTGCATAAGCTTCGTGTCTGATCGGGCTTTTAACGGATTATTCCGGTTGCAGAAACTGTGAGTATATTTCTGTTGAAAAATATGCACAGTCGAATGGTTGACTTGTAAGTAAAGTTAGTGTGTGTGTGTGTGTGTGTTAAATGTTTTGCACAGACAATTATTTATTGCGTTAACCACTCCTCTTTCTGATTATTTGAGGACTGTTGAAACTAATAAGTTTGACTGTCATGTTTTTTTTTGCAATTTATTAGTTATGTTTTAATGTTTAAGTTTAATTCAGCTTCTTGCAATTACCTTTACGTCCTTATCCAGAGCGACTTACATTTATCTATTTTATACAACTGAGTAATTGGGGGTTAAGGGCCTTGCTCAGGGGCCCAGCAGTGGTATTTAGGAAAGCTGGCTCACTTAATGATATCTACGTTCAACCCTTATCCAGATTTATGAGAATAATAAAATCAAGTCAGTGCTTTTGTCTTCTCTGGGATATAAAACATCATATAATGTTTTCCCACTTTTTGGGAAAACATTAGAAATGTGACTTATTTTAATTTCATGGTTGTTTTTTCTTCTTTTTGGCCTAATATTTATTTAGAAAAGCTGCAAATTTGACATATGGATTGACTTAAAAATGTGTGCTATTTTATATATGCACTAAAGACTTAAATTTGTAACTTAGTTCATATTAAGACACACTTATCCAGAGCAACTTACATTTATCCCTTTTTTTAATACAACTGAGCAATTGGGGGTTAAGGGTCTTGCCCCAGGGCCCAGCAGTGGCAACTCGTTGATGCTGGGTATCGAACCCTGATCTTTTTTTAGCAGTCCAACACATTAACCACTGTTTATAATAAACATTAATATAATATAATAATTAAAATTTTAGATCTTAAAATGTGCGCCTCACGTGGACATCAGTCTGCATCCCATCTGGAAGCTTTGAGCCCCCAAACCGCCTTCTTAATCCCTTTTAAATTCACATTTACAGCCTTATTTAGAGCGACTTACATTTATCTCTTTTCTACACACTGTGCAATTGGGGATTAGGGGGCCTTGTTTAGGGGCCCAACGGTGGCATCTTTGTGGTGCCTTGGAATCGAACCCTAATCTTCCAATTATCAGCCCAAAACCTTAACCACTTTGCTTCCACTTCATTTAATCTGACTAATAATATGACATTTGGAGCTATAGGGAGCAAAAAGTATAGAGGAGTTGCTGGAAAAAGCCTTTACTCTCATGCAGAGAGATACGGAGGATAGCAGCTCTGCTCATTAACAAAGACGTGAAGATTCAGGATTTAACTCTATTATCATGCGTACAGGAAACATCTGTTGCACAATATGATTGAATTCTTCCACTGGGAATCCTTGCAGCAGACAGTGACATAAATTAAGACCATAATAAAAGATAATAGAGAAGAAAAGGCGCAGGATGTATGAAACAGGTTATGTGCATAGTCTTACATAGTCTTTATATCCCATGCCTTCATAGTGTGCACTCAGAGTAAGTGTCTATACCACTATAGTAAATTATAAACGACAGAACCTTTTAGCATTTATAGTTTATCTGACAATAATAAATGGATTAGTCGTGATCAGTGTTTTAGAGAGCAGGGAGAGTTTTACACCTCTCGTTTCAAATGAAATCATCTATCACACAATGATGATGTTCTAAGATATAAAAACACAACAGCCGTGATATATTTTATTATATAATAAAATATTTTCTATTATAAAATATGGCAACACCTCCTCGCTATCTCCTCCTTTAGTTTTGCTACGTTCTGTTGCCATTGTTTTATGCTCTGTACTGAGGGGCTTTTGTGCTGCTCTTCTATTCTTAAAACGGGAGGGCCGCCCACGAGAATGCTACTGTTTCCCTGTCTAGGCTTCTCATGGAGCTAATGAAAAGACAGGGAATTTAGAACAGAGACATACCACCAATGTAAACTTTAAATATAAGAGAAAAAATAGTTGACCTAAACGTCCATTTGTTATCTTTTTTGACTCAAGAGGACCTGCCTAATCTATTCATTTATTTATCTTCTATACCGGCTTATTCCCTAATTCGGGGTCACAGGGATCTGCTGGAGTCTATCCCAGCCCTCTCTGAAAGGGCGAAAGGTCAGGACAGGGCCACATACACACTCACACTCAGTCTAATGGGCAATTTAGAATCACCAATTAACCTAACATACACGTTTCTGGACTGTGGGAGGAAACCTGAAGACCCTGGAGTAAACCCGCGCAAGAACAGGGAGAACATAGAAACTCCACACAGAAAGGCGAATCGAACCCTGGACCTTTTTGCTGTGAGGCAACAGTGCTAACCACCAAGCCACCGTAGGAGGGACTAGACAGACAGACGGACGGACGGACAGACAGATAGAAAAACATAGATAGATAGATAGATAGATAGATAGATAGATAGATAGATAGATAGATAGATAGACGATGAATTGGTGGATAGATAGATACGATGAATTGGTGGATAGATAGATTGGTAGATAGATAGATACAATGAAATGGATGGATGGATGGATGGATGGATGGATAGATAGATAGATAGATAGATAGAAAATAAAGAAAATACGATTCTGAAATGAGTCTGTGTAGTGTAAATGCTGAGTCCTTTAGTGATCCAGTGCAGTGTGTATATTTTAAAACAGTGAGAAAATCAGCACTGACTTCTTTTCATCTGAGTGGAATTAAAAAGCCGCATGGCCAGGGAGAGAAAAGACTTCCTCAGTCTGTCAGTGGAACAAGGCAATGACAGTAACTTGTCACTAAAGCTGCTCTTCTGCCCAGAGATGATGATGTGCAGGGGATGTAGTGGATTGTCCATGATTGACAGGAGCCTGTTCAGTGCCCATCTTTCTGCCACTGATGTCAGGCTGTCCAGCTCCAAGCCCACAACAAAGCCTGCCTTTCTCACCAGCTTGTCCAGGCGTGAGGCGTCCTTCTTTTTGATGCTGCCTCCCCAGCACATCGCCGTATAGAAGAGGACACTTGCCACAACAGTCTGATAGAACATCTGCAACAGTTTTTTCCACATGGTAAAGAATGCCAGCCTTCTGAGGAAGTATAACCAGCTCTGTCCTCTCCTGCACAGAGCGTCCGTGTTGGCAGTCCAGTCCATTCTATCAAGTCAAATTTGTAATAATAGTATGTTGTAAAGCAGTGAATGCGAGATGTGTGTGTTCTGTCCAACTGTGACATAAACACAGAAAAATCAATTGTCTTGATTATGGAATTTGGGTGACGATTAATTGTCAAACAAATATTTGCAATTATGACAATTATCACTTTAGAAGTTAAGAGCTTTGACGATGATCTTACATACAAAAATGTAAGAAATCTGTAAAAACTCACAATAAACTTAGACTATAAAAGAACAGGTTCATATAAAAGAAGATTAATCCAGCTCTTTAATTGCTCAGCAGATTATGGGGGGAAAAAACACTGGGAAACTGTATAATCCTGTATAATTGCGCTGATAGGTCTCAGTAATGCAAAACTTCGCAGATGTCATTCAATCTTAACAAGCATCCCAAGCAACATGTAGAGAAGAGTTTCTCCACAGAGTGAAGCTCATTGCTCACTTTGTGCTCCCACTTACTTCTCACTTTATATTCACCCGATGGCATATTAACACTTAACTGTAAATTTCATTATAGACAAATAATATTTAAGAAAATCTATAATTTACTGTGTTCTGTCAGTCGTGTTTAACTATTTAGCAACAGATGATTTCGTTCATGCTCAATGCAGTTGCATCATGGGCCGTTAACATAAGTTCCGCTCGTGATGGATTGTAAATGAAACACACTCAGAAACAGAAACAGAAAACCACAACGCTCACTCGCCGCTCCGCTTCCATTCCGCTTACATACTCAAGTGGGAATAAGGATGCTGAAGGTACTACAGCTCCCCTTTGTAGCTAATAAGGGTGTGCAATTATTGCGGTTGCATACAATGAACGTGATTATGTCAAATCATATGCAATCATACGATAACTCGATAATTGCGCCAGCTTTAATCGATTATATAGCAAATGTTTGTTGTTATGGGTCAGTGCGGAATGATCAATCAAAAATGACGTAAAAGGTGCATAAATACCAACGTAACTGTTTACAATGTGGCCACTTTGCGAAACATCTGACCTGTGATAGATTCAATATCACATATGGAGTGGCACAAATCAGAGTTGAAAAGATCTGATTTTATGTAGTTCTTGCTGTCCAGTAGTAATGGGAAGTTCAGACTCAGACCTTTGTGTCTCGTTCAGCAAAATCGAAAAAAATTTCGGGTTTTTTTAGCAAAATATAATCACAGGTTCGAATCCTGTTCTGTCTGTCTGAAACAGAACTGATTAGTTCATTTCTCGATTTTCAGGGTTTAAGTCGTTTGTGCGTCCTGTGACAACCCAATATGCTTAACCAATGCAGTCTGAGCCAGAAAGTGAACCACATGTGTGACTAACGAATCACTTTCTGAGACAACTCGTTCTCTCCGAGTCACATTTAAGATTTATTCAAAATGAACGATTCGTTCAAGACTGTTCACACTGTCATGAGAAAAACAGATCTGAATCAAAAAATCCACAGTTGTCTGCAGTGTGAACGTAGCCTATGCCACCTTTAGGATGAACTGAAACACAGGCTGTACCCACAACCTCATCACGCAACATTAGTGCCTCATGATCACTGCCACACTTCACTAGTTAGATTATATAGGCGTAAAAGTGAGACTAAATCTGGAATAAAAAGTTTAATAAATGGATTTGATGATTAGGCGTCCAAAAACCTTTGGCCATGTAGTGTATATTATAAATAACCCATTTTTTTGCGTGAAAACCTCACCAGAAGTCCTGCAGTGCATGTACATTCCTAAATAATTTTATTAAATATTACGCTGTGTAAAAATTAAAGACTTTTTCCAGCATGTTCTTGGGAGAGATTTATATTCTAGTCTTTTATAATTTTTATGAGGTTATATATTATTTTTTTTTTTTCTATTCTGTCGCAGGTCTTTGAGCCAAAACTGCATCACTTTATTGAAACATGGCGTCTTTGCTGATCTACACCAACTCAACTGGCTGTAAGTCTGATGCTTTAAAACAATTAGGTCCAACACAAACCTAGAACCTCCTGGTTTTGAACATTTATTAATCCCAATGGACAACATACAGTTGTAAAAAGAGAAATTATTTATAATCGCATTTTTCAGTGTTACTAAGATGAGGCCAGGTTGCCATTTGCGTCTGATTCCTCTTAAGGATTTTTTTGTATATTGTCTGAGAGTTCGTTTCTCAGCAGCGTTACCTCAGGCTTGTAGATTAGGGATAAATATCAATTTCAATTTTGTAATTTTTAGTCAAAAATGACTGCTTACATTATATATTGCATTGATGATTTTTTGCTTATATATAGCTTGAATATATCATAAGTAAAAGGGCAAGCAAGATGCTAGTGTCTGAACTGAAAGCAGCAGAACTCAATCCAGTGCTAAAGCTAATTAATTCATTGCCAGTGGAGTTCTTTACAAGCTCAGCTCTGGTTTCTGAATAAAAGCAGATCTACAGTTGCCTTAAATAAACAAAACACTACAGATTAAATTACTTCTAATTGTTATTCTAATCAAACCAATTCTGTTCTCACCAGAAGGGTTGTGAATGTTTTATGGTCTGGTAGCTCATTGAATGCATTGATGTTCATTTCTAAGCTTAAGACAAAAGATAGGCTGTGACTTCAGATATTTTTTACACATTTTACAATTTTTTTGACGCAATTATCTGTTTTTTCTCACAATAGAGATGCAATAATATTAGATTGTGTTGGCAGAATTATAGTCTGAACTTTTTTAAATGTGGGCCAGTTTCAATGTTGTGGACACCCCTGGGGGTTGGACCCTTATTGTTCTCTATGTATATATAAGAAATGTTCTCACTGTGCTGTATAGTGGTCACATGATCGCGATCAGTCAGGAAGTAAAGGCGTTTGTGTTGAGCTTACGCTGCGCTGTGTTTAGTCAGAGATAATAACGGTCGGTGCGGTGCAGTTCAAACAAGTTGCGCTGTTGGATTTTTTTGTGCGTTTAGGATTTCTTGTGTGCTGAACAAATAACAGGGCGGATGAATTATTGAAGTGTTGACGTTTAGAAACTGCATGATTTATAAGGTGTGCATGGTGGGCCACATTTAATATATTTTAATAGACAAGTTGCGGGACTTGTTTTAATTCATTTACCATGTAATTTACCACGGTTATTATGTATAACTATTACATGAGCGTGCAAAGCTTGGGTGGTGATCAGGCATCAAATTTGATATATTCGCTTCTTTAGCAGAAAACTTTTTTGCGACACATTTGCAAAAAAGAATGTGTCATCTTTAACGACTTCTTGGTCATTCTGTGTTTACCCATAATAATCCCAAACAGTGGACTTCAGGTGCTTCTTTGGAGGAGGAGTTGTTAGGTAGCCTCCGTGTCTCTGATTAGCTCGGCACTTTAAGACGGGTATCCGATTAATTAACTGTAACATTTTAAAGTGCGGCTAATAGTGAAATAGATTAATCGCTGCATACCTATCCAACAATGTTTGTGATCCCAATTTTTTAAAAGATTTGATGTGTGATGTTAATATTCACTGCAGCATTTGACCTGTATCTGCATAATTTCATGCACAGTCTGGCTGCCTAATGATTAACCGATTAAATAATTGCATGAAAGAACAGATGCACGTGATCCTAATATACAGTAAAGGCTTGTGAATTTCTGGGCATATATAAAAACTTATATAGAGAAAGGGTTTATCCTCAACATACCGCATACAGCATAATACATCAGTGCTTTTTAATGTTCTAGTAGCTTTTACAGGTTGAAGTACATTACATGCATCAATGTTTATTAGTAGTAAGTGATGCTTAATCATTAGTTCAGCAGGTGCCATAAAACAACCATTTGGATGCATAAATAACTCAGAAATAAAAAATTTAAAAAAAAGGTTCTTTATCACAAGTGTACAAACACTTCCATAGTCCAGGGGCTTTTTTGTCCACCACAGGGAATCTTCCTGAAATATTCTATGGATGTTAACAGTTTTCTTCTACATTTGGTTCGTCTACAATTTTACACCTTAAAAATGTTCTATATAAAGTACTGTTTTATCTGCACTGCTTCCAGTACGTGTATGTGAATGGTAAATTTTTTGTCCAATTAGATTTCAGTTTTTATGTGCTGCCATGTTAATCTAATCTGCCAGAGCCTTCAGAATCAGCAGTGCTGCCCATGTAACTTAATCTATATTAGCAATGGCAGATTGCTAATTGGTTAATAGCTGTAGGCTAGCTTAAAGCCTACAGACTAGCTAAACACATCTGTACAGTTAAATGGCAATGGCTGATGGAGAAGGAGAAATTAACTTTGTCTTGGACATACAGTCATTAAAAAAAGGCGGAATTTTCCGGAAAAGTTAGACATCATGAGGAGAGTTCGGCTAACCCCGAAGATAACTAGCTTGTCTTAGCCTGGAACAAAAGTTTTAAAATACATTTAAAAGTTAAATGTATTAGATATTTTTATTCATTTTTTTTATGTTTTCATGATGTTATTAATATTAAGACAAATATTGATTCTGAACTGCTCCAGATGATGTATGTGGCACAGTTGCGGATGTAGTGTAGAGGTTTGGAGTGTAATGCCAACTCGTGTTATATTGTGTTTTTGTATATTATTGATGGTTTTTAGAATTGAGACGTGATAGTGGTGGTATTAGGGGGGTGTATCTGTCGGGTAAATCCCCACTAAAGGTCCAGGTACCAAATGCATGGCTCACCACTGCTAGAACCAATGACAAAAATAGTTCTTATTTAATGCTAATATACTGTAATGCAAAAAATATGGGCTCATGTCAATACAGCATAACGGTGTGCATGACCATTGTATTCATTTTCTGTAGTTATCTGAATTCTGGATACCAATTTTCTTGTATTATTATTTGGTCTGTCCAGCAAGCTGGTGTGTTGTAGATATTGGTTCTGAGATCTTTTAGTTGTTTGATAGAGTACTGCAAAACTAATTTCCTTTTCTAAAGCAGTTCCATGCTGCCATTTAAAATATGATTTTCTTACTCATTTGCATAACATACTGGAACCTTTGTGGGATTTTAATAGACAGATTAACAGGTCCCATCTGAATGGAGACCACCTTGAACACTGATTATTGTTGATTATTTTATCAATGTTCAGTGGGCCCTTGTCTATCAGCAATGCTTTGTAACAAACGGAGGTGCCTATCCATGCAGCCCAGCTATAGCGCACAGACTTGCAAGCCCAAGCAGTATTTTAATAGAGCTCTTAGAAGTCAGACAATTTGGTTATTATACAAGTCATTTTACAAGAGAGAAAAGAAATAATGCAATAGACTCGAAGATCTACTTATTAAGTACAGAAAGTGGAATTAAATAGGGGGTCCATGTTTAAAGAGAATCGATAAAGGTTTATGGTATTTTAAGTGCTTTGTTCACATTTTTTTACACTAATACATGAACTTTTTTTTTTAATTTGTCTTTCTAGAATTCTGGATGACAATCCTCTGAAAACCATCACTGTGAACACTTTTACTGGCCTGGGGTCTCTCTTCTTTCTGTATGTATCTTTTTTTTCACCTAACTCAATCCTTTCTCTATGTTTTTTTACTGACCTATATGCTAATGTGACTAGCATGGTTTATTGTCTAAGAAAAACCGAGTAACCCCAACACACTGTACA